>PJEM01010687.1:0-60270 GCA_004023845.1 Helogale parvula | reverse complement strand
ATCTGTAGCACCAGAGACAGGGAATTGAATGCTGAGAAGGCTACATAAACAAACCTTGTTACTGCTTCACTAAGTTGCTACCCCAAGCCCAAATCCTTTTGTCTTGTCAGTTCTTCACAAATTTATTGTTTTGTCTAAAAGGCATAAAAGCTGCCTGCTTTGGTCACTTTTTTGAGTCTCATGTTTTTATGGGCTCCTGGACATACAGAATTAAGTTGGCTTTTCTTTTGTTAATCTGCCTTATGTCAATTTAATTATTAAACCAACCAAAGAACCTAGAAGGGAAGAAGGAAAAAGTTTTCCTTTTCTACAGGTGTCACATGTTAGATTGGCACATGTCATTTTTGGCTTATGCTCAGTAGCTTTGGAAGAGATTTATATGGTAACTATGAGCAGATTAAAAAAAACGTTAAACATTGTAATTGATATGTCATTGATCTATCATGGTAGTAACGCTGGTTAACAACCACAGAATCTGAGGTGTACCGAGGGTCATGGGACTCAGGAGCCCTTGAGAGGTCAGCAGTATCAATGGCATTGCTTTTTGTTTTTTCCTTTAAAATTATAAGCACTTACTTTCCTTGAGAGTTACTAGGCCGGGTTGGGTGTTTGTCTGGTGCTGGCTGAACTTGCTCCCGAGTCTGTGCTTAGCTGTGGGTTGGGTAGGCGGCCAGGTAAGGTGGCTCTCATATGTGCAGGGGTCAGCTGGAAAGCTGATCTGGGGAGGTCTCTGCTGGTCTGACTGGGTAACTTGACTCAGCTCCGTAAATTTCATCTTTCATAGTGTAGCCAAGGCATGTACTTCATGGCAAAATGCAGAGAGCTGCCAACTGATTGCAAAGAAGAGGAGGCACAGGAAGAAGTAGGAACATGTAGGTGCTTTTTCAAGGCTCTGACCGAGGGAAGTTTGATGTTGACACATTGGCTAAAGCGAGTCACGTAGCCCAAACCGCAGTCCGTGTGGGCGGGCTCTACCAAATGGCATGGAGACGAGGAGTTTCCTGCTTATAAAGGAAAGCAATTGATATTGTACATTTGTCTTTTAAGCAACTATTTTATAGTTATTTCCAAGAAACATTTTACTAAATTCTCAGCTTAGCCTCTTTTTGCATACTTCTCTACCTTTAATTTCTGTTTCGTGGGTGAATGCATTGACAACAGCTTCCAGATTAGGTAGTTGGGCACATTGTGCGGTTCTGACCCCTAATAGAAAAGAAAGCCAAAGGACAGCAGTGCCAGCCCCTGGTTCAGGGAACATTCGTGATGAGAGAGTGTACTCCCACTGTGCTTATTGATACAGTTGCTAAGCTCCAGCAAAAGGCCAAGGAAAATGTCCAGGCATGGTGAATGTGGCTGTAGGCTATGTGGAGTGTGGGGAGTGTGGGGGGTGTGGGGCGATGATGGCATTTCTCTGGGCAGGAGGCAGAGAAAATGAGCAGTGTAACCCCACACTCTGTGTTCTGGCAGTATGTGCACAGTGCTTCGGGATTTCAGGGTGCTCACTCCCTCATAGATTGAATTACTCTGGCCTACAGGTAGAACGAGGCCCAATGAGGGGCCTCCCTGGGCATGTGGGACCCTGGAAACCTATAGAGGTGGTACAACAATTTCTTAGGAAGTTGGGAATAAGGCCAGTCATTCCTTTGTTTTTGAAGGCCCGTATTGTGCTACATTCACTGCAGGGATAAAATCCAAGATACTCCAGTTTGACCCCAGCACCTGGTATAGGATGCTGGTATTCATGCAGAGCCCATTTGTAGTACAAGACATTTAGGATGTTGGACGATCCACTGCTGAT
The DNA here is from genome assembly GCA_004023845.1 of Helogale parvula. Taxonomy (NCBI): domain Eukaryota; kingdom Metazoa; phylum Chordata; class Mammalia; order Carnivora; family Herpestidae; genus Helogale; species Helogale parvula. Next base: position 58,472 of record PJEM01010687.1, on the reverse strand, counting down.
TTGGGGGAAACTGGCAAATCCTGGGAATGGGTATGGGCTAGGCTGGAGAGAGAAGGAGCTGGGAAAACCAAAAGGCGATCTCAACTGGCTGTAAAGGGTCTTGTGAAAGTAACTGAGAAGGAAGTGTGGTTTTACCTCATTGTTGTCAGGACCCCACCTGAACAGACAGACTGGCTATCAAACACTGTGTTGGGGCCATTCAGGGTTGACACCGAGCTGAACGTACTCTAACACTTGAAACCCTCAGACATTTTCTGGCTTCTCAGTGTCATCAGTGGTTATGGAGGACAAATGGTTATGGACAGGAAAGTTTTTTCTCTCTCTCTATATATATATAAAAAAATTTTTTTTTTCACTTTTTAGAGAGAGAGGACAAGTGGGAGAGAAGAAGAGAGAGGGAGAGAGAAAGAGAGACTCTTAAGCAGGTTCCAGTCTCAGTGCTGAGCATGATGTGGGGCTCGATCCCATGACTCTGCTATCATGACGTGAGCCAGAATCAAGCGTTGGATGCTCAATTGACCGAGCCACCCAGGTGCCCCCAGGAAAGTCTCTTTGAAACTTCAGATTGGGCTTTCTCCCCCATGAGAATATGAGGTTTTTATCTCCCAATACCAGTGAACATATTGGCCATTGATATCCTAAAAGGTCAAGCTCTGCAAACGTGTGTTGGCAAATTCTGTCCCTGGGTTAAGGGAATCAAACCAGTATGGAGGAGAAATGCCAACTGGGAGTCTCTAAGCATACTGCCCCTGTGAAGAGTCATGCCTGTCCAACAGTATAAGTTGTCTTGATTGGGGAAGCATAAGGAAATAGGAGAAACTGTTCCCTTCCTATCACGGGGTGGGTTGAAACTATGTTCCCTTGAGCTAGCTCTGCCATGGCTCATACTTCCACTTTGACTAAACGGTGTGCCATTTGCAGCAGAGGAGCACCCTGTCCACCAGTCTTCTGTCTCTAGAAATACAGACACTGCTAGGCCTTGTAGGTATGTAGATCTTCCAGATGTTCTGCCTGGATTGCTGTGGCAGCACCAGTGGCCTAGAGAGAGAGAGCTCCTTCTGATGCCTGGTACATGCATGGATTTAATCAGGGCAACCTGGCGTAGTTGCCCAACACTGACCCCATCTGGGTGGAAACAGTAATAGCCACGGCAGCCAGTGGGCTGTACTCAGAGCGGTTTGGCTGATGATGGCTCAAGAACCTTGACAGTTAACCCTTTGCACTGAAAGTTGGGGTGCTCTAAAGAGATTAGCTCTGGTTTAGACAATGAAAGCCAAGGGATAGATGATAAGGAATAAGCTTTGATGGGGTCAGAATACGTAGAAACACAATGAAGTTTGCCTGTAAGAGCCTGAGGCAGTTCTCACTGTCTTCAAGAACTGCACCAGGTGGGTATTGTACGCCCCGCCCACAGTGCTTTCCACAGCCTGTTTCAGCAGGGTCCCCAGTCTGGCATACGGGGCAAACAGCCCTACTGGCTGATCACTCAAATGTATTAAAGCCTCGGACAGTACTTTAGTCCACGTGGCCAAGGTGTTTTCACTGACCTACTGCTCAAAGATATGGAAGTTGTGGAAAACAGCTATTACCTAGACTCTCACCGTTAATCAGTGCTGTGGCTGCTGAGAAAACCACGCCCCATTGTGCCTGGGAAGGATGGCATCTACTGGAATTTGCAGTGGGACATCCCACTGGGATGGGTTCATTACTTTGCACTCCTAGGTGAGGGAAATCTACTCAGTTTCCAGTGGGATTCTGTTGTCCTGCTGCAAGTTGAACCTGTTAAAACACAATATATATGGACAGAACACAACATTGAAAGAGGAGAAAGGATGGGGGTCTTGGTCTGGCATGTCCTGTCCCCGGTCCATCTCCTCATGCTTGACAGGGCTGGCTTCCCTGACCAACATGGACGGCATGTGCAACCAGGTCAAATTCTTAAAGCTGCACGCACATTCACATCTAAAGATTAGGCCACAAGTTAATTCTTATAGGAGAATATCTCCCCATATAAGTCCCTACTAAATATCTGTCTTTTAGACCGTAGACTTCTGCTGCCCCTGTGGTGTCCAGTCATGGGATGGGCGCCTGCAGCAGGCCCACTCATATGCCCACCAAAGACATCAATCCAGTTGTTGGTTATGTGGGCAGCTGCCCCTCAGGAAAGCTCATCAGAATTGCCATAGTTGGTATCGTCACTCCAGCAAGGGGATTGGAGGCCTTAAAGCAGCGCATTAAGGAAGAGCAAGTTAGGGGTTCCGGGGTGGCTTAGTTGGTTAAGTGTTCAACTTTGGGGGGTGCTTGGGTGGCTCAGTCGGTTGAGCATCTGGCTTCGGCTCAGGTCATGATCTCACGGTTTGTGGGTTCAAGCCCCACATCAGGCTCTGTGCTGACAGCTAGCTCAGAGTCTGAAGCCTGCTTTGGATTCTGTGTCTCCCTCTCTCTCTGACCCTCCCTTGCTTGCACTCTCTCTCTCTGTCTCTCAAAGATAAAAAAAAAAGTGTTTGACTTCAGCTCAGGTCATGATCTCACAGTCTGTGGGTTCAAGCCCTGTGTCAGGCCAACCCAGTTGTTTCAGGAATATGAGATAGATATCACTGGAACTGTGTAGTCATTGTTAAATAATATGAAAGAATTAAAGAACAATTCAAGAATAGTGACAGTTGGTGCCGTTTGGGCTGCCCAGGTATTTGTTGAGTAGCCCCAAAGGGAATCCGGTGGTTATGTGGTACAATCTCCCCGCCTGAGTTGTTGGGCTACTGAACCTAGGGTTTCCCCTCTTTGAACTCCCCCACACAGGGGAGAATCCATTCCAAGGTAAGAGTTGCCCACCTTTCTCCTCAAGGCCAGGTGAGCACATTCTATTCTCCACTGGTATGATCATTTGGCTGCCATCTTCTTTCCATTGGCCTGGAGGGGATTATAGTGCATTCCAAATTCACATAGCTTCTATGTAAATTTTATGTAGTATAAGCACACATTGAGTTTAGCCCTTACTAAATTCACCCAGCAAGGGTTAGCCGGCAAAACCTGCCGTTACTGAACGTTGAATGGCCGTGGACATCATTACTGCCTGGCAAGGACCCACCCATGCCATTCGTGATCCAAATAGAATGCTGTGTGTTCATAGCTGAGAAGTCTGCTAATATGTCATCTTCATTAAATCATATGATGACACAGAAATGTCCTGAGTGATCCCAACTCTAAGGGACTTAATAAATCAGTGGGTTGGATCAAAGGGCTCTGAGTAGAAAATATTGTTACTTGTTTTGGGCATTATTATCTTGATCTGTGTTTTCTCTTGCATATTTCTATACTGTTGCTGCATCATCTGCCTCCAGTGCGGCTGCATAGCCGCCAGAGGGGCCACCTCCATGCTAGTGAAACCCCTTGCTGATCTCTCAGGGTGCATGGCGAGATGGCAAGAGCTGGTCACAACCAGGGGAGTGTTACAGGAAGTTAATTAGCGAACATGACCTTCTTTTGACCCTGTGAGCTACATCCAGGCAATCAGAATCTCCTCACTCTGTCCTTTGTCCTTGGAATGTCTTCTACTTGCCTTCCCCACTCTAGAACCTGCCTCAAGGTTGCAGCCTTGAGAGCAAGGTGTTATTGTGACCATCTGGACATTATATATATATAACTGAACCTAGTTGAGGCCACTGTATAGATATCTAACATTCTGGCGGGTGGGTGCAGAGATCTGCTCTACTTGCGGAGCCCTAAGGACAAGCCTTGTTTGTATGTTCCCTTGCTTACTCTGCCTGTCACCTACTAGCCTGGAGCACACCCTTCTTGCCCTCTGGGCACGGGGCCAGTTTGTGAACCAGCAAATCATTATTTGGAATTTCTTATGGGATTGATTAGTATATTATGTTAATAAATTTCATAATGTAATGTTAGGCTTGTTGTCATGAGAGAAAAATCTCTTATTATCAAGTGGATATTTGCTATGGGCAATAGACTGGTATTGTATTTAGAAATTTTGCATCTATATTTATAAATAAAATTGCTTTATAGGGTAGGTAACTTTTCTTTGACAGTTTATAAATCTGGGTTATGTTAGTTTTATAAAGGGCATTGCATAGATATAGTAGTTTACTAAGGCTTTGGGAGGGCTAAAAATTTGTGTCTTCAAATTCTTTTGCAAAAATTCTAAAAATCAAGTCTTAATTTTTTTTCTGTATGTGCTTATTAATGTGCATATTAATACATTGAATACTTTTATCCTTCCTTAATATTCAATATTTTTAAAAAGTTTTAATGTTTATTTTTGAGAGACAGAAAGAGAGAGTATGAGGAAGGGAGGGGCACAGAGAGAGGGAAACAGAATCTGAAGCAGGCTCCATGCTCTGACCTGTCAGCACAGAGTCTGACATGGGGCTCAAACTCATAAGCCAGGAGATCATGCATGACCTGAGCCAAGGTCAGATTCTTAATGGATTGAGCCATGCAAGGTGCCCCTAGTACTCAATTTTTAAAGTGAAAATATTTACCTAGATTATTTTCCAAAGAACTAATTTTTTTGACTTATTGAATTGTGATTTAAAAAAAAAGTTTATTAATACTGTCTTAATTTACTTTATCCTGTTACTATCCTTAAGTTGTTCTCGTTATTTTTTTTGGCTTCCTTAATTCTTAAATTTGCTTAATAATGAAATTTAAATGTTTTAATATAATTACAAACCAGTACATACAATTGTAAAAATTATTTGAACCCCAAAATAAATTATTGAAATTTATACATTTATATATTTAGAATATGTCTTTGACTAAAGTCCCTCATTGAGTCCACATTTTCATTTTGTTCTATAGTTTAGAAATTGTAGTTTTGGTATATACCCTGATCAAGATGTTTCAAAATTTCTAAATATGTGGACTATTTTATTGTTCACTATTGTTACTATATTATTATGAATTGATTATAATCAGAGAAAGTAAGTTACAATTTTTACTTGTTTTACTTTTTCTTTATTTCCCTTGTAAATTGGTCTAGGATAAATTTTGTACATGTTACATTGATTCTTAAAAAGATGAATTCTCTGTAGGGTACACAATTTAATATCTAGGTACTAATTTGTTTATATCTTTGAACTGAAACTTGAATTCATTGAACTGTATAGGTATTTCTTTTCTACTTTATTAATCACAATGTGACAGAGAAATGTTAGTCTCCGCTATAACTTGGGGAAATGGAAAGCCACAGTTCCAGTAAGTATGGGTTCTGAATCAGACAAGTTGGGCCTTAATGCTAGATCTGCAAATTCTTACCTCAGTGGTCAGAGGTTGCAAAAACAACCTCAGTAGTTGTTTGAGCCTCACTTTCCCTGTCTTAAAAAAATGGGTAATACATGGCTTCATTTGATTGCTCTGAGTATTAAATGAGATATTGTGCATGACTTCTTGGCACAATTTGGTGTATAATGAGAACTTAATTAGTAATTGTTGGCTGTTACATTTTCATTTTGTTCCACTTGTATTTCTTACAGACCAGCTTTACATGTATGTTTTTCAGAATGTCTTAATTGTGTTGTTTGTATTAATATAAAAGTATTCCCATTTAATCTTTTTTTTTCTTTGCTTTGAATTCTACTTTGTCTGAAATGAAAATCGCCACATTTACCTGATAAATCTATTTGATTTTAAACTGGTGGTGCTAGTTGACTTTTTAGATCTGTCAACAGCATAAAGTTGAATTTTGTTTTACAATCTTGTGAATTATATAAAATTCTAAATTATAAAACATTTCAAACATACATAAAATTATAGAGATAATCTACGGATATGCATGTAGCCTCCATCTAACAAGTTTAACATTTTGGCCTATTTGCTATAGAAACACGTGGGCACATACACACACACACACACACACACACAATTTCAGTCATAGTTGAAGCCCTCTTTGCTCATTCCTGCTGGGTTCTTCTCTGTCTTTCTGCATCTGAGATAACTACTGTTCTAAAGTTGGTGTATATACCAATGACATGTATGTTTTTATACTTTTAGAATACATGTGAGCATTCATAACAATGTAGTTATCACGTGTTTTAAACCACAAATGGAGGCTTTTATATTCTTATTCTGCAACCTGTTCTTTTTATCCAGCTTTATTTTTTATTCTATTTTTATTTAATTCATTTTTTGGTTTATTTTCTTAAATCTCAGATGAGGGGCACGTGGGTGGCTCAATCGGTTGAGCATCTGGCTTCGGCTTAGGTCATGATCTTGCAGTTTGTGGGTTCAGGCCCCGCATCGGGCTCTGTGCTGACAGCTAGTTCAGAGCCTGGAGCCTGTCTTCAGATTCTGTATCTCCCTCTCTCTCTGCCCCTCCCCTGCTCACACTGTCTCTCTCTGTTTCTCAAAAATAAATAAAAAACAATAAAAAAATAAAAAATAAATCTCAGATAAATTAATCTGCCTTCAGCTGATGTTCATCCTGTACATCAGTTTTGATACTCTAAAATGCCAGTGATGTTCTCAGTTTCACTTTTAGTTTCCTCTAGTCATTTTCAGGCGTATTCAGGATGGTGTTCCATTGATCTCTAAAAATTTTTTCCTATAGTTCTTAAGAATTTTTGTGTCCTTATGTGTGAATCCAAACTGATGTTCCCAGGCCCACTATTTGCCAGCAGAGAAGGTGCATCTGCCTTGGCTCTATTCTTCTTCTTTTTATTTTTTTAAATGTTTTATTTATTTTTGATAGAGAGAGAGACAGAGCATGAGAGGGGGAGGGGCAGAGAGAGAGAAGGAGACACAGAACCAGAAGCAGGCTCCAGGTTCTGAGCTGTCAGCACAGAGCCTGATGCGGGGCTCAAACCCATGAATGTGAGATCTGACCTGAGCCGAAGTCGGAGGCTTAACCGACTGAGCGACCCAGGTGCCACTTGGCTCTATTCTTAAAATTAAGTCCAAGTGAATCTTGTTAAATATCATTCTCAAACTTATGGCTGCAAGGTAGGTTCTTATACAGATTCTTAGTCCTATGTATAGTATTCAGTAGATATTTAACTTACGTGCTTATTCTGGTTAAGGTAGGGTCTCCTACCCTCAATACCTGATTTCTGATGGTTGGAAGCAAGCTAGGACATGAAAAGCTGCAACCTCCTGTTAGCCACTGCTGACATTTCCTAGCTCTGCTCCTGTTTGTATGCTGGTGCTTCTCTTTCCAGGACACAGTATGGCATCATCTATCTACATGATGATACATGTTGATTTCTGAATTGCATTCTCCATATGGATGTAGGAAGGGAGATATTAACTAAGGAATTTCCCCCCCACTGATTTGGACTCTACAACCTTGAACTGTGGGCAGGCACAGAGTGTGGGAGGGAGTGTGTCCTTGTCTTTGTCGAAAGTGGTATGCTTAGGGTCAATATAAAATCTTGTATTTTCCCATTACTTTTGATGCTGAATTTGGTCTAAAGGTCTTATAATTCACACAAGTTATTTTTATAGTAGCAACAAAGTGACATTCTTAGATTTTCTGTGTTAGATATTTTAATTTTTCTTTGATTTCACATGTACTTTTAATAGGATGTTAGTAGAAGTTGCACTGAGTTCTGTAATGCAGATGCCATATAAAAATTGAGGTCCACAAACTGTCAGGCTTAAAAATTATACTCTACTGATTTAGAATAGACTAGCTTGGGGTTTAAACAAGTTGGGACAAAGAAAGTTTAGTGAAGGACACAGCCATGCAACAAGGAAAGCTGAAAAGGATCTGGAAAGAACGAAGGGAGAGGTGTTTTCTTTAGTCATTCCTGACCAAGTGTTTCATTAATTTCTTAGAAGAAATTGGAAGTTAATGTGTAAATACCCCAACTGAGATCAATTGACAGCTAATGTGTATCTTAAAGAGGAATGTGAGACATGTCTGGGCTCAGCTACAGATTGAGAGTCAAGAACACTTAGGAATGGCTGCTATGGTGTGGGATGTGCTGTGAATATGCAACAACAGTAGTATTTTATCAGCAGATTAATTACTGCAGTATACTCCTATTGTATCCGTTCAAGTCCTTTGAGAAGCTGATGTCACCATGGGATTACATATGATTGAGGTTTTGCAGGGAAATGCCAGTGGAGGGTGAAAGAGGAGGGAACAGGAGTCAGCTGGTAGATCCTTTAGGTAGTGAGACAGGTTTAGGACTTGTGAAAGGAGAGTGAAAGGAAGGGCCGGGTAGCAGGAGTCACAGACTGCTATTTCTGAGAAAGTTTTGACCAGGATGATGGGAAGTCCTTGAACAAAGGTTTCCTATTGGAAGAATCCTGCTTTGGACAGTCATGGGCCAGGTCTAGTAGCCCCCATCAAGCTCAGCCCTTGAGCGGGAGCACCAGGAGAAGGTGTGGCCTTGTGATGAATACCATGGAGGATCCAAAGAGTGGCAGCTGGAGGCGTCAGTCTCCATTAACATCTGCCATTTACAGAGTGCATACTATGGTCCATAAAATTTTAATATTTCATTTACAAAACAAACTTTTAAGGTGCATGATATTATCGCTATTTTTATTAATAAAGAAGCTTCAACTTGGAGAGAATAAATAATGTAAAGTGACACAATTGGTAAATAGCAGTGCCAGAGTTTGAAGATAGATCTGTAGATATATGTTAGAATTCTTTTGATCAACATCAATAGAAAATGCTTTTTTAAGAGAATGCGTTTATTTTAAAGATGTAGGCACAGTTGTATGCAGAACCCAATGGCAAGCACACAGCCAGGATGGCCCAGAAGCAGGGATTGGCATAGCATCAGGGCTCTCTCTCTATTTCTTCACCTTTGCTCCTCCAGAGTCTCTGATTATATCTTTTCTCTCACCACAGAACTGGTTCTCTTGTGTGTAGCAGAAACGTGACTACTGACAAGTGTTGAGTTCAAGAGAACATCAAAGATTAAACTTGGAATTAACTTTCTCAGGGAAGGGGTTTGGCTTCAGCAGAGATCAGTTGTTGACATTTAGACTGATTTGGCTGGAGGCTGGGATCTAGTGAGGAGATTCTGTTGGGGTGGGGTCGGGGGTCAGTGTATGCTACTGCAGTTATAATGTAAATGATGGGAAAGGGGAAAGAAGTTGCCAGAAATAAAGGTGTGGGATATAAAACTCAGTAGGTGCCCACTGCAAGGTCAATTCTTCAGTGAGGTTGAACCCTAAATGTAAATGTAGTGAAACTCCTGTATATGGTAACCCCACTCTATATGACCATTTAACAGGTTATATTCCTGACTGAATACGCACCTATTTCACATAAAGATAACCAAACAGATTTTACCCAATAAAATGTTCCATAAAACTTCTTATATTTGACATGAGTGAGCAATGTATCACACAGTGCAGATTGTGTAGAGAAACAGGAGAGAGAGTTTACATTGCAGTGGATCCCTGGGGAGGAGGAAGTTAAAGCAACTGGCCCAGATCTATTTCTCCCGATTTCTAGGAAGATGCTCCTGGGGGAAAAGAACAAGGCAGACGAACTAGTCTAATCTCTTGTTAACATGCTGATATCTGAAACTTCTAGTGAATAAATTAATGATGTTTACAAGGAAGAGAATCCTTATGTTCCTGGTTTAAGATTGCTTATGGTGACCACATTTAGGATATATGGATTTATGGGGCATGACTCTCTGGGAAATGTTGTGTAAGCTTGGTACAGTGTGGAGGTTTTTCATGTCTATTTCCTGCTCTGAGGCCCCAGGTCAGTGGAGACCTCACTATTATCCTGGGCGGGTCAGCACATGTTCAATATTAGATGGAAGGACCAGGGGAATCCCATGGAATGTTCCAGACCTTTCTTTCCTGTTTCACTTGCGCCTTTTGATTGCTTGTATCCTTTGGAATTATTAGTAAACCTTGATGCTGGGGGTATCTTTGGTTTAGGTGAGTCTGACTGACAATCTAATCCTTTGCATTAGCTTAATCCCTCAGAAAACAACTGAGATCCTTATAAAGCATTTCTCTTCTACAGAATTATCTCCCCACCTGCACTGCTGGAGGGTGATATTATGGGCTGAATTGTGTTCCCTCAAAATTCATATGTTCAGTTGTTAACTGCCAGTAGTTTAGACTGTGACCGTATTTGGAGATAGGGTCTTTAAAAAGGTAATTAATTTAAAACTTGATCGTTAGGGTGGGCTCTAAACCAATATGACTGGTGTTCTTAAAAGAGGAAGTTTGGGGGTAGCTGGGTGGTGCAGTCAGTTACACATTTGACTGTGGCTTTCGATTCAGGTCATGATCTCACAGTTCGTGGGACCAAGCCCTATGTCAAGCTGTGCACTGACAGGGTGGAGCCTGCTTGGGATTCTTTCTCTCCCTCTCTTTCTGCCCCTCCCCTGCTCGTTCTCTCTCTCTCTTTCTCTCTCTCATTCCCCACCTCTCTCCCTCTTTTTCTTTCTCTTTCTCTCAAAATAAATTAACATTTTTTTTAAAAAAGAGAAGTTTGGACACAAAGTGGTACAGAAGGAAGACTGTGGAAGAACGACATCTAACACCTTAGGAGAGAGGCCTGAGAAGAAACCGCCCCTTCTAATATCTTGATCTTGGGCTCCCAGCTTCCAGAAAGTAAGAAAACAGATTTCTCTTGTTTAAACCACCCGCCTGTGGTATCTATTGTAGCAGCCCTAGGAAGCTAGTATGGATGAGAAGAGGTGTTATAGCCCCTTTTTTCCATTTTGTTCACTCATGGAATCCATAGTAGAGCCAGCCTTATTAATTTGTGTGTTTTCTTTCCACGGTTTTCCTTGATGCCTAAAATTCCCTGCCCCTTTACAGTATGTAGAACATTTTTGTAACTTGACATTCTCTTGCATATTAATAATAAAGGATTATTATCAAGGAATAAATCATTTGAAGTAGAGGAATTCTTCTGAATATTTTTTCTTTCTGTTGTTGTAGTTTGTTTATGCTAATAGAAACTACAGGTCAAACTTTGTACCTGTGATGAATAGAATAAATTATCATGGTGTTATTTTGGGAATATGATAAAATATTAAAAAAGATATATCATGTGTATCCAGATAGGTAAGAGTATTTATTTTGCTATCTGGTTATTAGTTGAGATTCTGAATAGTTTTACCTGATTTAATTAACTTGTCCCCTCCTTTTTTTCCTGGGGAGCTTTGTAAATTACAGACTTTTCAGTACTCTCAATAGATTCTACCCTGATTATTATATAGGAAGGTGGAGTTTCTACTATCTTATTCATTTAATTTTCTTTAAATGTTTATTTATTTTTGAGAGAGAAGGAGCAGAGAGGGAGACACAGAAGCGGAAGCAGGCTCCAGGCTCTGTGCTGTCAGCGCAGAGTCCAGATGTGGGGCTCAAACTCACAGACCATGAGATCATGATCTGAACCAAAGTTGGAGGCTCAACCAACTGAGCCACCCTGGCACCCCCTCCAGTATCATTTTAAATGCAGAAGTTCCCTAGGGTGGATAGAAGAATTTTGAACTATCTCATTTAATGTTTGGTTTGGAAAATGTCTATGACTTCTTCCCCAAATAGAGTGGAGGGGAGTCACTCTACTGTTATGTATAAAGCATGGGGGAATCTAAATATTGAATTTTTACCTGATATTATTATGCTTGCTAATTTGCATAATGTTTGAGCCTTTTTAAAGCTTTCAGAAATGGATGCTTGACATAGTATTCTAATTTTTCAACCAGATTTGCAACGAAAGGGGACCAGTCAGCATTTCTCCTTTATCAGTCCTCACCTCCATTTTCTGAGCTCAAATGAGTGTAAAATCAAGTTAAAGAGCTTCAGTGCTCATGCCAAATATATTCATAAATAAAATATCTACCCACTCCCTACCTCCTGCCTATGTTTTTTTAAGGAGCAATATGCAGTGGATAGTATTTAAAATTTTTTAAAGATGTGGGAAGACATTCTTCCATACTATCTCTGAGAAGAAGTCTAGAGCAGACAGAAAAAAGGCAAAAAGAGTGATTAAGAAGTGTTTTGTAGATTTACTTTTCTGTGTATGTGTGTGATTGGTGTTGCTCAAGGAGATAAAGATCTCTCTGAGCGGATGAGAACCAGGTTAGGTACCAAGTTACCAACAGAAGAGGGCAGAGGTGAGGGGAAAGGGGCCGTGTAATTGGCTTTTTCGAAGGCAGTATTCCTAGGAGCCTCTGGGCAATGAGTTACAGTAGTTTAAGGGATCTTTCCTAAGGGAAGCTATAAAGGTCTTTATTTTCTATAACAATCTACAAAGTGTGCATTAGGGCATAAGTGTGTGTCTACGCCTGCAGCATGTTAGCCTTTCTGTCTGAGGCCCAGACCAATTATGGGACTTAGGAGTTCTGCCTGCTCTGCTTGTCTCAGGTCACCTCAGTGGGTGTTTACTTGCTGCCGATGAGCTTCCAGGCCCTGTGCCAGTGTTGAGAGAGTCCCGAGCAGGGGACTACATCCGGGTGAATAAAGATTTTTTTACTTCACTTAAGAAGTTTACAGTCTGTAGTTATAAAGGAAAAACCATGAAAGTACAAGCCTTTCTAAACTCTAATTGGTTAGAGAGAATGAGTACTTGCCAGTCAGAATGGAAGAACTAATCAAAGAATACAGGGAGAAGGGAAGGAAATTTTAATGAAGAAGGGAGAGATAAATACTACTGGCAAGTGGAAGATTCTCATACAGGGAAAAGCAGAGCGTATCCTTTAACTTGTTTTTTTTTTTATTTTTACTTTTTAATCTTTTTTATTTATATTTGAGAGACAGAGAGAGACAGCATGAGCAGGGGAGGGTCAGAGAGAGAGGGAGACACAGAATTTGAAACAGGCTCCAGGCTCTGAGATAGCTGTCAGCACAGAGTCTGATGTGGGGCTCGAACCTACAAACTGTGAGATCATGACCTGAGCCGAAGCCAGGCGCTTAACCGACTGAGCCACCCAGGCGCCCCTCCTTTAACTTGTTATACTATGTATATGGGACCTTCCCAGAAAAGGGGAATTGGGATCTTGTGAAGAAATGGTATCATCTCATGCTCTACGGAAATGATCATTAAAAATACTAGGTTCCAGTCTGTGCAGGTAAGCCTGTTTACAAGGTCAAGGAGGGAGAAGTAGGTAATGGTGGTTGGTGTCCTGTCATTCGGGGATAGTATCAATTGTATGGAGGTAGTTTTATGCCAGTCTGACATGGGAAATTGGACAGTGCTCTGTTTTCTTTGATTAGGTCGATGAGATGTGACACTGAGTCCTCACTAATATATCCAGTCCTGCCGTCCATTATCTCATTCTGTTGATTCAAATGAAGTTGACTGTGTCTATGAGAGAAGACTTGTGGTAAGTAACAGGGACATAGAAGTCCCATAAGAAATTCAAGAACTTGGTTATACAAAGGGTGTCCTTATTACTTCTTGTCTGGGGACGGAGCTGTAGGTGAGTATTAAAATTACCTGTTTACTTATTTGATATGTTCATTAGAGGATGCAGACATTGTATGTCTTTCCAGTGTTATATATTAATAACCACAGTTATTAGCAAAGCACATTATATGAAGTGTTTCTCAATAGAAGTTTGTTGAATAAACACATGAAAGAGGAAAATATTAATGTTGAATGGATGGCAGTGGTGTTACAAAAATAGAATTTAGATTTTTTATCTGTAACTCAAGATCCTACCATAATTTGTTTTTTGCAAGGTGAGAACAGGTCTCAAAATTACATGGTTGAGATTTAAAGTAAATATGAAGGAGAATAAGACATATGATCAGCTATACTGGTGTAGATTATGTTTTTGGAAAATGAAGATAGTAATAAGGAATGTAGGAAATACTTAGTGGTTTGCATGAAAAATCAGGAGTGGTACTGAGAGCAAAATTATGGCCTCTAACACTTACATACCTGTGTAGAACGTAAGACATGAGCAAGACATAGTGAGATTTTAATACATGGCAAGAGGTTTATATACTTTCATAATTATCATTGAGATTCCTTGAGATACGATTTAAAATTGAAAGATGGTGATAGTATCCCTTTCAAAGGAACAGACATTTTGTGGTAAGAGGTTAGAAATGTTGTTATGTATCAAGGAGACATACGCTACACCATTGTGAATTTCTCTGCTGGTTTATCACTGAGGAAAATTGAAAAGGGAATCAGAAATGTTATTGTTGGAGGAATGTTTTTAAGCTTCCTGGCCAGATGGAAGCAAGAGATAATATGCTTTTGATAGAGGTCCAAAAGATGACCTGTGTCAAGGCACAGTCATGATTGAGGGATTTTAGTTATTAAAAATCTGCTAGAATTCTCAACCTGCTAAGAAGCTCAGTGCTTGCGAGCTCATGAGATATTTTGAGAAATTGGTAACGATCTCCCAAAACATAGGCCATTAGAAAAACAGTTCCTCTGGGTCTGTCTTTTATATATAGAAGAAATTTACTGACAATTGAGAGGAGCAGGTTTGGGGGAAGTCCTTTGACATCTTAGAGTTCATGAAAACCATTGAAGGGAAACCTGACAATGTCAGCGATGTGCTACACATACTTCATCAGGGTAGATTTGAAAAAAAAATACAAAAAACAAAACATGGGCATGATATTATGGTATGCTGTATCAAAAAGACGACAACATATTCAGGAACTTTCTAGAAATGCATTTTAACTCTGCATATTGTAAACCGTCCCTCTGATAATAATTAGGGGAAATTCCAGATTGTTACATGATCTTCAGTGCACTCAGATTTTTACATAATATATGTAAGTGATAGAAAAGGAGTACAAATAAATTACAAAGTGTATAAGGATGAGCCCCATGTATGGAGTACTGTCCATAAGGCTCAGGTAGTCTCAGAGTTGCAGAAAGTACCACTGACAATAAAAATAAAGTAGAATTTCTTCAATATATTCAGAACAAGTAAAAGATCAAGCAGAGGCCAAGCAACAGCACTGGGGAAGAAGATGCAGTATTATATATTACCCAGTAGATTTCCTCGTTATCGGCTTGATCTTCATACTAAAAAGAGTGGGGCAAACATTGGAATGGGAAATGCAAACTCAATACAAAGAAAGCAATGAGAGAGCATTAGCAGTTCAAATGAATCCAAATTATATGAAGCAAAAGAATGACACCTTAGGGTACTTGGAAAATTCAAACGAATTAACTGAATCACTATTTGTTATTGTAGAGAAATCGTGGAAGCTGGGCAAGACGTAGGAGACAGAAGTCAGGGAATTATTCTAAAAGTTTGTAAATGAAAAAGGTGATCTCTGTAAATGTAACACTCATTTCTGTCACTATTTAGCCATGTCTACAGTTAATCTATTACAATACCCAATACCCCCTGCTCCCCCTTTTTTTTTGCTGATAATTTTAAACCATCTCAGATATCATGTTATTTTATATCTCTAAACATAACATTATTCATTTAGAGGATAAAAAAGGGTATTTTTACATCTAACCATAATACCAGCAGAGGTGGCTTATTTAACAAAGATTTGTGATTACCAGAAGTGGGAAATGATCTTTGGGACACAGAATGGCTTGATACAAGGTCATACTAGACTGCTTTCATCTTTCTTGGAATTTCTTAACTTGTCAAGGAAATGCAGCCAAATTCATACTGTATATCTGAACTTAATCAAGAAATTTGGCAAGGTCTCTTTAATTTGTGGACAAGATGGAGACAGACATACAGATCGTATCCCAATATTCAGTTGAAATAATGGATTTTTGTTCAGCTGGAGGGAGGTTTCTATTCTCCATTTTTGCCAATGACTTTCAAGAAGAAATAGAAAGTCTGTTTACCCAAGTTGTGGATAACAGAATCATCAGCTAAAATATCTTTACTATCTGGAAGATATTTGAATATCCTGGAATTTAACAAGTCTGAGTATATGGTCCCTTATTAGTTTCCAAAAATCCTGCTGAAAAAGACAGAAAGTTTCATGCAGCAGTCAGTACACAGTGGGCGAATGATGTGATGAGCCTTCCAAAGAAAATGGAATGTGTTTTCGGGTTGTAGGGTGCATGTAGATACCTACAAAGATAGTAGTTGTAGCCTTGTGCCTTCTCTATTCTAGTGGGTCAGGCAAAGCAGATTTAGACAGATTGAATAGCCAAGAGACACAAAAGAAAGTAACCAATGTGGGTAAGCCATGCCATTTAAACAGTCTGTTGAAAGAAATAATAAATATTCTGGAAAAGAGATAACCTGGGAGATGTGATGACCATCTTCTGATATTTGAAAGGCTATCATGTGATTGTATAAATAGATTTTCTGTGAAGCCTTGAGGTTTAGCATTTTAACCAGTAATAGGACTTCAAGAGAGACAGATTTTGGCTCAAGATATGGAAGGATTTTCAAATGGTCAGAGTCATCTAAGTGGAATGTGTGTGATTTATTTTTAAGTCGTTGGAGATGTTCCAGAATAGAGGCATCATTTCATGGGATGTTACAGTAGGCACCCAAACTTTGGATGATTAAGTAACACTTAAAGTCTTTTTTCATGCCTGAAATTTTTAGCATTCTATGAAGCTGTTTTCAGCTTGCTTGACTTCAAAGAGCCCAATTTTCTAGTAATCCAATCCAAGATAATTAGGTTTTAACCTCAAAGGGATGGTGCAACTTAATAGGGTTCTTGCTTAGCTTCCTTTCTCCCTAACTTTTTGCCTGATTTGCATTCAAGTGGCTTCTGGCTGCCATCCTGTCTTTCTGAAAATTCCTTCCTCTTTACACTCAAGCCCCCTTTATGGTCCAGGTATCCAGATCACCTACAGCTGTCTGATTTCTAGCTAGAGCTAGCCTGATGGAAAGGCTCCTTAACATTTGATTGGCAGGAGTTTGGTGACAGAGCCTCAGCAAGAACCAATGAATATTCTACTTCTTCTCCTAGATTCTTATATTTGACCAGCTATAGAACTTTCTATGAAAACTCATAGTCTTTATACACTTGTAAGTTTAAATAATTTACCTCTAGACATTATAACCTCCACTATAATATTCATGTCTTTCTCTCACAAATGAAATTAGTTTGAAACCCATTTGGCTCAGGCTGAGGTAATGGAGGCAAGTACAGGTAGAGGTGAGCAGGAATATGAGGAGACAAAATAAGAGACAAAGATTTGAGGGAGTTTTTATGTTAGGCTGTTTTCTTATATATAGAGAGAATCATGGGAATTTAGATTCGGGTGGGTGTCCTCTCCCACCTCTATCTCTGCAGCAGAGTATGCAGCGAGGACTGGTAGAAATGGCAAACATGTATCAAAGTAAATCACCGCTCTGTAGCTTAATAGCTGTGTATACACTTGGGCAAGGATTTAACCTCCCCAACTGTTTCCTTACCTGTGTCTTTTACCACCTTCCTCTAAGGGTTGGTATGAGATTTGAAAGAACACAGATAAAGTACCTAACACAGGCCATGGCACAAAAGAAGATAAATGTTATTTTCTTTTACTCTTTTCCTAGTACCAATGTTCAATCTGAATGTTGAATAAATTCAGGTCTCCTGTCTAACTATCAGAACACACTTGGAATTTCAGCTTGGGGTGGGTGTCTCAAGACATAACATTTAGCAATGCGGCAATGAGGCCGTAATGATCTTTTCATCATTTTAAGCAACAAATGGTTATTTGCTTTCAATGGAAAATTCATAAGATTAAAGTATTGAATTTCTGGAACCCCCTTGAGTTCAAAGCAGACAGTTCACTTTAAGAAGCCATAAGGCACATGCAAAGTTGTCAGCCATCAAATACATCAAGCAGGTAGCTCAAAGCATTCTGTAAAACTTGAAAAAACAGAAGTCGTTTTTTAATAATTCTCTAGCTGCCCTGGTTGCCCCTAGCCAGCCAATGTGGTGAATTTGCTCGACCTCAAGTGTTTCCTGTGACAAGATTAAATCAATATGGGAGAAGGTTTCTTGACCCCCAGGTACCTTGAGTTCAATGAGGTCTGCTCAAGAGGAATGCAGTTCTAGGTTCAGGGCTGTCAGAAGCCTTTGGCAGCTGGCGGCGGTGGGTCGGTGGAGAGTGTGATAACGCACCCCCATCAATTCCCTTATCTCCTGATTACATTGCTTTTTAGAAGCTATCCCTAGAGTAAATCTCTGCAATTGATTTTGCTGTCGGGAGTCAGTTCGAGTTCACATAGGAAAGGAAGATTAGTACCTCACTGGTTAAGTGCTTTAGCAATTTGCCCTACATGTTAAATTATGGGCTTTATCAGCTCAGAGCTGCTTAATTTCTGGAGCAGGGCGAAAATGATACCATTTGGGCCAACCGTTGATCTTCAGATTTCAGTCACTGGGGAGTTTGGCAGTTTGAACTTCTCTATAACTTTAGTAAAGTCCTCCAAGTCCTGGGACTGATTTTTCAATGTCTCTGGCAGTCCCTGTCTCTTTTGATAAATTGCCTGGTCACATTACTCTGAATTGCTATAGAATCTGCCTCCACTCTTTCTTCCAGTTTCTTTAAGTAAGTATAAGAATTTGCCAAAATGGTAATACTATTGTTAGTATTAGAGTTGGTTCCCAGTCTGTGTGATTGTGTGGTGCGGCATGCAGATAAAGCAAAGCAACAGCATAACAGAGAGAAATGACAGATGCCCGAGTCCAGCTCAGTATAAAAAAGCTGGGCTGAACCACAGTGCTGTTCCCCAAATTCCACTATGTCTGTTGGAGGAGAGACAGCATCTCATTCCCGTTGGAGTCTTTTTTATCTTTAGTCAGCTCTTCACTGAAACTCCTTGAAGCAAAAGTCCCTTTCTTCTATTTGTGAATTATTTCACCCTCCTTGAAATCTAACAACCCCTGTTACCTAACTAATGGAACTTCTATTTTCAACTCAAATTTTTGAAGGAATGGTAAGATTTCTAGTGAATCTTTTTGTTGGCGGTTGTAAGAGGCATAGTGATAGTCTGCCCCTTGTTACTCTTATCTCTAAGTGTTTTATTTTTAAACAGATGAGTGTTAATGTTTATAAAATAATCCCTTATCATTTTTGTAAGCAACAGAGTAATAGATTTTACTCCCTAACTTGTTTCTGATAACCTTGGCTTCTGACCATTTCTCTTTCCTGTGTGGACCCCCACTTGCCCAGAGCATCTCAGATTTCCTCTGCCTTCCCCCCAGCCACCAGCAGAACAACATCTGCAGGGTAGGCGTGGCGCCTACAGTCGGAAAGGAGCCGCGCAAGCTGTGCGCAGGGACATAGGTGCAGGCTGTCAGTTTTATCTCAGTGTGGAGGATTTCTTCGAAGACACTTTTTCTAAACTGCCACCCAAAGGATGGATGCGTGTATAAGCATTACCCAGCTGGAGAAAAAAAAGCGGGGACAAAGGCCCAAAAATGGGAGAGCGTAAGGTAAAGAGGGGAAGAGAGGAACAAGTGAGGCTGAAGTAGGCAGAGCCAGTTTTTGCAGGACATTTTCCGGGTTCAGTTTACTTTGCTAGGGAGTTTATATTTATTCTGGCAGAAGGAAGGCCATGATTTCCCGGTCCTTCAGAAAATTTGTAGTTCCTAATACTGGTGATTTACTTCCACATCTCAAAGAGGTACTGCTCTTTGCCAAATAAGACGTATCTCCTACAGTGAATAGGAGGGCAGATAAAAATCCCTTCTCCTGTTTTTCATTGAACAAGTGTGAATCCTGAGCACATTTGGCTTCAAACCCACATCTTATGATGAATCACCAAAAATGATTGGTCATTTTTGAAAATCACATCCCTTATATTTGTAGAGCCTTCTCCACTAAACTGCTCAGCAGGATCCTTTAAAAATGCAAAATCTGACCATGTCCCTCTCCCTCCTGAAACCACTTAACAGCCTCTCATTCCCATTGTTTCTGCATCCTTCATCTCCAATGTCATCTGCTTAGTCTTTCCCTCTGGCCTGGAGCTCAAGCCTCACTGACTTTCTTTCAGGCCCTTGTCTCTCCTGCCATAGAGAATTTGTGCCCGATAATCCCTCTTTTTATAATATTTCATTTCTTTCTCACTAACGTTCATTTCTCTATCAGATCTCAGCCCCAGCATTGTCTCCCCAGGGATGTTTTTCCTAGCCCCTCTCTGACCAGGCTAGCTTCCCTCTATTCTTACATTAATCATTCTTGATAACCCTGCTTCCTAAGAGTTAGTACAGGCTTTACGACCTGCCACATGGCTCCAGCACTCCATTTCTCCCTTTGGGACGTGTTTCTAGAAATTCCTTGGTATATAGAACAACCAGCCACAAAAGTTTTCCTCACTGCTTCCTGGGCCAGGTCTTCTCTGCTGTTTTGTATTTCCATAGGTTCTGTTCTCTCCCAGTTCAGGCAGGGACAGGAAGGCCCGCTGCAGCCTCGTGGACCACTTCGCAATCTTCCTTTGTAGCCTTCTTCCTTCCCTGTCCCTCCGTGTAGCTATTCCTCCGGCTTCTGTCCTTATTCCTATTCTTTTCTTCCCATATAAACTTCCCCTAGGTTATCATGTCTTCCCTCATGACCTCTGCTGCTACGTAGGCCCTCGTGAGTCTCAGACTTTATATCTCCTCTCTCTAGCATCCACTTGCTGTTACTTGAGCTCAGTGGCATTTTTCCTAAAAATGACTGAATATTTCACGTTGACATGTTGAAGGTACCTTATAGTCTATGTTTAATGCCATCTACCTTTCTTCCTGTGTTAGCACTGCTCCTTCTCCTGTCTTCTTTAAGCTAGATGTCTTGGAACTGCTTCTGACTCTTCCCTCTTTTTAATTCTTTCCACCTTCACCTCTATACTCATCACATCACCCAGGCGCCCCGAGGGTCACTTCTTAAATGTCTCTAGAATCTGGCTTCTCTATTCTTACCTTTCCCCAAGAGAATATCTCCTAGTCTCTCCCCCATTTAAACCTTATGTGCAGTTTACCCATCTATAGTTTATCTATAATATTGTCATCAGAGTTAGCTTTCCAAAACAAATACTAATTTGATCATTCAACAACTTTGGCTAAAAATCTTTGTTCATTATGCATTTTCTTCAGGATTAAAAATTTTTTTATATTTACTTTTTTTTTTGAGAGCGAGAGAAAAGAGAACAAGCTGGGGAGGGGCAGAGAAAGAGGGAGAGAGAAATCCTGCGCAGGCTCTGTGCTGTCAGCGCAGAGCGCAATGGGGGACTTGAACTCACACATTGTGAGATCATGACCTGAGCTGAAACCAAGAGTCGGATGCTTAACTGAGTCACCCACAAGGCACCACTTCCTCAGGGTGTTTTTAAGGATCCTAGCATGACATTCAGTGTCCAGATCATACCTTGTTACTTTGCCCGTGAATTGTTCACTTTGCTCATGTTGGTCTTCCTATTCTCCACAGACTTGGTGCCCTCTGCAGTTTGGCTCATGTTGCTTTCTGTACCATCAGTTCCTTCTCTGTCTGGGTAACTTCTTCAGTCTTCAAGTGTCATCCTCCTTGTGAAATTTCCCTGGAACTCCCTAGTAAGACTTAGTAACTGTCCCCTCCTTGGTTTCGCCACAATATTTAGTACATGCCTCTGTACCACTTATAACAAACACATTATATAAGTATGTGCATAGTTTGTTATTTTTACTTATGAGCTCACTCCCCTCAGTAAATAGAAGCATTGTGAAAATAGAGACAACTTAGCATGGTCTTCATCTTTATATCTCCAGAGCTTAGTACAATGTTTAGATCTAGACAGCATGGTAGGAATTTGAAACGTTTTGTCAAATTGAACTTAACCCTGGTTGAACATTCTTCTATTTAGAAAATGGGCACAAATTGTTGGAAAAAGGGTAATATCAAGAAACAGTCAGTGGTCATTTTCTTAGTGTCGAGTGAATTATTTGCTAAAATATTAAAAGGTGGAAACATAGTTGACATGTATTTGACTCGGTGTGTATCGCAGGCATTAATCATACCCCTTTTAGAGAAGAATAACTAGTGCCTCAGAATGGTAAGATACCAAGAAATCAAGCCCTCTGTTTTTGTTTTCCTGTCAGGCTGTCCAGAGGTAAGGAGATGCAGCAGATCTGTGGATGCTGTATTGTTAGGCTTAGGCAGAGGACAAGCCATGGCCATTAAGGCAGGTGCATTGAGAAACATGCTGATTTTAGGGAAGACAAATTAATCTACAATAAGGTCAGTAAAGGAGTCCTTTCAGGGGTTACTCTGCAGTTGGGAAAATGCATTTACTTATAATTTCAATTCATGGTATTTTCTGCTGGGTGGTGAAATTAGTATTCAGTGATAAATACATTTTTTTGGGGTAAGCTTGGCCTGTGCTTGGCTCATTGGTAGTTTGATGAGAAATGTTACTGCACTCCATGTCAAGGGTTAGGCATAAAAGCATTCCATTCTGAAGTTAAAATCCATTTCAGTCAAATAGATTGGAAATAATTATATTGTAGGACCAGCTCACAATTTTCTAGTTTTAGAAAAGGGAAGGTTCTAAATGAAATTTAGGTTAGAATAGGAATTTAAAATAATGATATACATGAAATGTTACGGTTGAAAAAGACTTTACATGCATCTAATTTACCCAGAGAAAACTGGGGCTCTGAAAAGTTAAGTGATTTGTCTAAAGTCAAGTGAGTCAATGGCCAGGCTTTGGCTGAGCCTGAGTGAACTCACTCCTGGTCCCATATTCTTTCCATCACCACAGCCCTGATTTCCCATAAGAATGAAAATACACTTCTAAATTTTTCTTATCTTAGCTAGCGACTTTAATTTTTAGCTGCTTTGAAAGTTTTTTGATAGCTTTTATTCAGTTAGCACTCTTGGACTGAAGAGTATTTATCTGCATAGAGTTATATCCTTAATATTCAAGTACCCTTGTAAAATAATAAGTCACCTTGTTACATTGTCTTTATTTTCTGGAAAGTTTATAGGTACCTGCCCATCAGTTTAAGAAACACTTCATAACAAATAATTTCTTGAAGTTTTTGAAAATGCCTAGAGCAAGATGGTCTTTGCAACCTGCCAAGGAAAAGGAGTTGCTTGTGTAAGCAGCTGAATGTGGGATATTTAGGTTTGTACTTTGTTCTTCCCAAGGTCATGTTTGATGTGGTAGGGTCAGGTCTACCTCTCCTGTTGTGGCCTCCAGAAGTGCTGCTTTCTTGAACATTACCTCCAAGGACTTCAGAACTTCTGTTTTGAGTGAAAGGAGATGGAAACTAGGAAGAAAAGGGAAAGGTATAGGTGACAGGAGTGGGTGGCCAGACATCAACCCTCAAAATTCCTTCAACTCCTCTTGCCTAATAATTGCAGAGTGATGGGTCGATGACAAAGATTTTATGTGTTTCAGCCATTTTATTTTTACAAGAGCCCTCATCAGTATCATTATGGACATCATTGTATATTGAATGCTGAGGCTCAGAGATGCCAGATAATGTTTCCCATGTAATATACCCAGTGCATTGCAGACCTGGGATCTGGCCAAGGCCTGTAGACTCCTGGCCTACCCTTCTTTCCTCTCCCGGTTGTCACATTTCCACTGTGGAGACTCTTTAAAGTTAACAGCATTTTAACCTCTCATGGGGTTCCTCTATACCGTTTCATCAAACATTTGAGCCCTGGACTGAAGTCAATAACTTAGTCTTTCAAGATTTCACATAACCTTTTTGTTTGGTTTACTAAAGGATTCTAATAATCTTCCAATAGGAAAGTTTTAAAGATGTCTGTGGAAATAAAAATCATAGTTTTTACAAAAGTAGTGTGTCCTGTCTTTCCAAGAAGAATCCAGGTTTCTCAAGAGTATGGATTAGGCTGTTCTGTTTCTTTGAATTTATGTCATCCCCATCCCCATAATAGTTACTAGCATGATATTCTACCTAGAGAGACAGAGGTTTTGGATGTTAATTACTGAGTGATACTCATATCCAAATTTTCATTTAGCTCCACGACTTAGAACTCTATGGGTCTATACAAGGGAAAATAAATTGATAGTATTGGGACACCTGAGTCGTTCAGTCATTTAAGCATCTGATTTTAGCTCAGGTCATGATCTCACGGTTGGTGGGTTCTAGTCCCGCAACAGGCTCTGTACTGACAGCTTGGAGCCTGGACCCTGCTTCAGATTCTGTGTCTCCCTCAAATCTGCCCCTGCTTGTGCTTTATGTCTTTCTCTCTCAAAAATAAATAAATATTTAAAAAATTAAAAAATTTATGATATGTACTATTTCCATTTATTATATAAGCAATAATATAATAGATACAATAATCCTTCCAAAATTCCCACATTTTTTATTACACTAAATCCAATCTTCATGGTATGTTATATACATATAAATGACAGGTATGTATGTGTGTGTATGCGTGTGATGTTTTTGTGTGTACGTGTGTGTGTGTGTGTGATGTTTTGTGCATACATGTGTCCCAAATCTACACATGAACTCTTTACTGTATCACATTAGCCCTTCTCAATATTCGTGATGCCAGGCTGGGTCACTTGGTTAAGGCGGTGACCAGCAGAGTTTTCCACTATAGAAGGACCTTACACTTTGTAATCTATGGCTGGTATTTAGAGGTCATGTGAATATCTAAATAATGTTCTTATCCATCTATGGAAAAAATGGGCCCACACTGTTTTTCTCCTTGATCAGTCTTCTATTAACTCCACTGCAAGCAGTATCTTTTTGTTAACTCTACCCCATGCAGTATTCTTTTCAGAGTTACTGTGCTGGGGGTACCCAACTTTCAGTTTTGATGGTTCACTGGGACTCATAGAACTTAGAAAAGCTGTTATAGTTATGCTTTATTACAGGAAAAGAACAGGTTAAAATTAGCAAATGGAAAAGGTACAGAGTACAGAGTCTAGGAGAAACGAAGAGCAATCTTCCAGTGGAATTACATGAATAGTTCTTACTTCTCCAGTCAAACAAGTGTGACGACATAAATGATGTATTGTGCGCCAGGCAAGCTCATCTGAGCCTTGGTGTTTAGGCTTTTGACTGGGTGTCAGTCATGTGGCCATGGAGCATAGTTTCTACCTGTCTTCCCACATTTAGCTATATTAGGGAGGTCAAACTAATGTAGCATGGCCTAGGAGACCAAGAGAACAGAAACAGTCATTCACTGTCAATCTCATTGTTGGCATCAACTATCTGGTGTGGCCCAGGGTCTCAGGTAGAACATTCCAAAGGCTTAGAGGTTATCTCCTGGAAACCAGTTAAGGGCCAGTCCTTTTTTTGGTACGTGCAGGGTTTGAGCACCCCAAGCCCACTGAGTTAGTTACCCTTTACTGCACATCTACACAGATATCATCATCGTTCTTTTCACAGTTTAAGAAAAACTTCCTGCCTTCTTTGACCTTCCCTTTGTTGTACTTATGAGTTCTCAAAATGTCACTAATTATGGTTGAAAAGCTGTGCATAATATCAGTGGTACATGTATTTCTTAGAAAAGGGATGTTCTAATTTTTTGAAGAAAAACTAGACATAAAAATGAATCAGTATTATGACTTCCAATGTTATTTTGAGAAGTTCAAGTTAAAAGTTTTCTTCATCTAATAAAACTCATTTGTCCCTTCAAGAACCATCATTCACATGGAATTACATTTTTCTTATTTGATATATTTCTATTTTGTATAATCACTAGTTTAATAATATAATAGTTTTTCATTTCTTTCTTATGGCAATTTTGTGATATTTCTACTGCAGTAAAGCTTATGTAATGTTTTTGACATGACTTGGGAACTCAGTCACTATTTAGAACACTAATGTTCTATCCAAATATAATCAAGGTCACAACTACTCCACTGAAAATTAATTTAGGAATATAATTTGCTCATAATTTTAAGATTGCTTGTACTTGCTTGGCATCTGAGACAAAGTCTCTCTCTCTCTTTTGTCTGATTTAGAGATACTTTTACATAGCTATGCAAACCATTTGTTAAAAACAAGGCTTAGCTCTAACCCACCGTTAATTTTCAGAGTACTAGTGGACTGTTTGATTCGGTATTTGGTTTCTGTTTAATGCTAGAATATTTCAAAGATTTATAAGATGTTAGTTGTCAGAGTTCTTATATACATGTAACAGAATTCAATGTGGGTTGTTTAATTAGATGAGTATTTATTCAGAGACATGAATAAAGAGCTCACAGGTTCATTGAGAAGCCTGAAGACACATGCTCTGGCTGTGCTCCTGCCAGAGCCACAGCGTGGGACCAGGCTGCTGGGGAGCTGCCCCTGCCAAGGGGACTGGAGTGCTGTCCTCTTTAAGTGACTTGGTTTCGAATCGAGGTCTTGCACAGGGATACCTGATTGCTGGTAGTTGAATAACATGTGGAATGCTAGCTACAGAGAGTTTGGGAAATAAAATTTTCTAGCTTACCTGCTTTGGCATGCTTCTATAGAAGGGGGTTGGAATAGGTGCTGAACCAGTGAACCCACCCACCATCTGTCATAAGAAGGACAGACTTCTCTCAGATTTCCCATCTATCAAACTGGATGCCATGTTGAAAGGATTACCTATACCCGGCAGAGCACATTTATGCCAAATAGCAAATGTTTTCTTTTCCTCTATCAGTTAAGGCCTAAACAGAGGGTAGTTTTCCAAAATGTATCCAATTTCATGAACTGGCGTGGGATTTTCTGTTTTCTCTAAACAATAGTTGGAGCTCTGTGGGATCATCACTGATGAAGCTGCTTTAGAGGTGGGCGGGGGGAGGCACAGATGATGGAGGTTCTGAGATGAATACACTGAAAACTATGGACTGAGGTTTTAAAAAATTATCTCAGGAGAATGGAATGAGTTATCCTAAACCACAGGCCTTTGGAATTAAGACCTTAGTTCTTGAGGTGCCTAGGTGGCTCAGGTTGGTTGAGCATCCGGCTTCAGCTCAGGTCATGATCTTGCGGTTGATGAATTGGAGCCCTGCGTCGGCTGCTGCTGTCAGCTCGGATCCTGCTCAGGTCCTCTGTCCCCCTTTCTCTCTGCCCTTCCTCCACTTGTGCTTGCTCTCTCTCTTTCAAAAAAAAAAAAAACAGTAAGAAAAAAAGACCTCAGTTCTCCTTGCCACAATTTTGCATTCTTACTTCATTCTTTAAATGGAGATAAATATTATTTGGCTATTTTTCAAACGACTGTCCTAGTCTCTCAGCCTCCCAATGTGTCAAGCCATCATGGTCGTCTGCCTAACTTATAGCTTGCTAACTCTTGAATTACACCCTTCCTCAAATGTGTGAAAACATTAGAAAAAAATTTCTTCTGTTTTCCAAGTGTGTTTAAGTCTTGATCCCTTGAGACAAGGCCTGACTGTGTCTTATTTGTTGTCTTTAATATTGAAGAGTTTTGGCAACTTTTAAATTCCCTTGTTACCAATTTCCACTCAGTAGCAGCTGAAATGCCCTGTAAGTAAGTTGGTCACTGGGGGACAGTTCGGAGAAATGACTATAATTTCTGCACTACCAAGAGGCCAATAGTAAATGTACGTATTAAACATTATAATGTAGTCAATAAAATATCCAGGAAATTTTCAGGGCTAAAATAACATATTTTTCTTAGATTTCACTTCTGGGTTTAAAAGTTTTACATGACTAAAAATACAAATCACCACACCAGTTTTGGCAGATTTATCTCCAGCCGTTGTTTATATAAGAAACATGTATCCAACTGAGTTTCACAAATAGACTTGAAGTAATTTAGTTTAGAGCACAACATTCCATTTAACCAAGAGGCTGCTGTGAAGGGAAGATGTTACTCGTTTCCAAGTGTTCTCCTGCTGACATTTACGGTCTTGTAGCTGCGAGCCCAGTAATGCCTTCACAGCCCAGCTGCAGACATTAGAACTGACTTTCCAAATGAGCTTGATTATTCAAGTAGAATTATGTGTTCAGTTATAATTCCTTTCATTGTGTAATCTTTAGAAAAAACGTGGCACATAAATGAGCAGAGGGGCATATTATTTGAAAATAATTTCAGGAGGACTGAAAGAGTATGACATGTACATTACAGTAAGCCAGAGCCTGTTTGAAGGTTTTCTTTTCAAATCATAGCCTTCATGCATTTCCATGTAAATGACACGATCAAAAGAAACTCAGACATATTTGCATCTTTAGCCACTCATTCTGTATGGTGTCCTTAGACAGTTTTTTTTTTAAAATAGAATTATTTTTGAGATGTCAGTTACTTAAACATTATTTTCACCACCTATTGAACTCATCACTTTTATGAAAAGGTCAAATAAAGACTTTTCTTCCCTCCAAAGGTAGTACATTTCATCCTGTTTCAGAGTTACTATTTGGAATGTCTCTCATGTAGGAGTCTGAGGTGTACCAAAGTAATCTGGCATTTGCATTTTTTCTTTCCATTATGTGGGTGGTGAGCGCATTCACAGAATAGGAGTCCAGAGATGCACTAACACCAATTCCCAGTTATTCATAACTGATTATATGTTTAAATTAAGTACAGTAAACCCTCATTTTTTTGAGCATAATTTGTTCTGGAAACATGCTTATAATCCAAAGCACTTGTATACTAAAGTGAATATCCTCATTTGCAACAATGGAAACTCAGCTGATTTGTTCCACAACCCAAAAATATTCATATAAAAATGATTATAATACTGTAAATAATACAAAATAATAAAGAAAATACACAATATAAGGAAAAATAAATGAATTAACCTGCCCTCACCTTGGAAACCTCTGTGGCTGGTGTGAGGGAGACGCAGGGGAGGGTTATTGTGGAGAGCCACTTTCACTATCACTGACAGAATCACTGCTGTCTTTTGGCTCAATGGAATCTTTTTCTTTTCGTGCAACTTTAACAAGGAACCTATCTAACGACACTTGTTTTGCCTCCTTTTGAGGATTTCGCGGAAATGTGACATTGCATTGTTAAAGGGATTCATTGCTTGCGCTGCTACAGCCTTATTCAGGTGGTGCTTTTCTATAAAAGTTTGCACTGTTTCCCTCATTTTACACATCTCCCTAGTCTCATTCGAAGTGAGGGATTCCTCCACCTTTTTCTTCTCCTCTGCCATAGACAAGATGCTGACACAGACTTCTTATAAAATCTTGCAATTTTGTCCACTCACATACCTCATTCATACTTCTCAGTCATTTCCTTCTTAACTTCCACTGTAGCCATCTCCTCCTTCTTCCACCTTTCTTTTCAACCCTTTTCTGCAAGGATGTTGCAACTCGCATGGATGTTGACTATAGTACCGTACTAATAAACTTTTGTCACACGCTGTATTTAATATAACTGGCAAAAGGACAGCAGAGGAAAGGGTCTATATCTGTAGGCAGCCTGACCTAGAAGGAAGCAAGGCATTTCTAAGCTTACACTTGTATGGAAAAGCAAAGAACCATCTACAGGTGCTTTGAAGGGAAAAAAATACACTAGTGCCAGCTGTGGGCCGCTTCCATTATTCTGAAAAATCACTGATTTCTGCCAAACACCATGGCCTGAGACAGATAATTCACACATGGGAGGCGATCACCCATAGTCCTGCAGTGAGAGAGAGAGAGAGAGAGAGAGAGAGAGAGAGAGAGAGAGAGAGAGCGCGCCATTGGCTCAGTTGTGATCATGTGACATTTGAATCATGTTCTACTCCTATTGCAAGACATCACTCATTTAGCAAGTTAAACTTTATTGGAAATGTTTGCTCGTCTTGTGGAACAATGGCAGAACAAGTTGCTCACAATCCAAGGCTTTAGTGTAAATTGGTTCATCCTCCCCTGCCTCACCCTCAACAAATGTTTAAGAGAGAGAAGGTGATCTGTTTTTTTGGTGAAGTGAATGTTATCTGAACATTTGTTCATTTTGAATAGCATTTAATGGAACTTGGTAATGTTGAGGGATTTGCCCTAACGGATATCAAGTTGGTGATTAAAACAGTGTGGCAGTGGGGCACCTGGATGGCTCAGTCAGTTAAGCATCTGACTTTGGCTCAGGTCATGATCTCATGGTTCACAAGTCTGAGCCCTGCGTTGGGCTCTGCTATCAGCTTGGAGCCCTCTTTGGATCCTCTGTCCTCTTTCTCTGCCCCTCCACCATTTGCACTCTCTCTGTCTCTCTCAAAATAAATAAACTTAAAAAACTAAACCCCTGAATTGAAAAACAAACAGCAAGAGTGTGGCGGACAATTAAATAGCTGGAGAAATAGAGGAGAGTAAAGAATGCTGAAATACATCTATGCAGATCGGGAAATTTGTAGAGCAGACATGTATGGCTTTGTTAATCAGGGTGGGGAGAAGAGGGAATATTAAAAATATGTGTTGGATAATCATCCATGTGGAAAAATCAACTTTTGTACTCATCTTGCACTATTACAAACATGTATCACGTGGACTGAAATATGAAAGGTAATAAAATATTTAATAGAAAATATAGAATGCCTTAATGACTTTGGGATAGGAAAGAATTACATAAGAAAATACAAAAAGTACAAACTATAAAGGAGACAAAATAGATACATTTAACTCCATTGAAATAAATAATTTCATTTTAAGAACATTATAAAGAAAGTAATATGAAAACATTGGAAAAGGAGAAAGCATTTAAAAAGGAAAAAAATTGAAAAGGATTTTGTTTATACAAAATATATATTTTTGAGTATCTACCCTCAAGTCAATCATAAAGAAACAGCACAATAAATAAATGAGCAAAAGATGTGAATAGGCATTTCATAAAAGAAGGCTTGAAAAGAATTATAAAGAAACAACAGAATCCATAGTCTCATCACTAATTGGGAAAATGCAAATTAAAAATATGTGATAAGAGGCAGTCTTTTTTCCATCAGATACTTTTTCCTGCTTTGTCAAAAATTAATTGGCCGTACATTTGTGGGGCCAGTTCTGGGTTCTCTATTCTATCCATTGGTCTATGTGTCTGTTTTTGTGCCAGTACCATACTGTCTTAATGATGACAGCTTTGTAGTAGAGGCTAAAGTCTGGGATTGCAATGCCTCCCGTTTTGGTTTTCTTCTTCAATATGACTTTGGCTATTCGGGGGCTTTTGTGGCTCCATATGAATTTGAGGATAGTTTGTTCTAGCTTTGAGAAGAATGTTGGTGCAATTTTGATGGGGATTGCATTGAATGTGTAGATTGCTTTGGTAGTAATGACATTTTCACAATGTTTATTCTTCTGATCCATGAACAAGGAATGTTTCTCCATTTCTTGGTGTCTTCTTCAATCTCTTTTATAAGTTTTCTATAGTTTTCATCATATATGTCTTTTACATCCTTGGTTAGGTTTACTCCTAGGTATTTTCGTGCAATCATGAATGAGATCAGCTTCTTGATTTCTCTTTTGGCTGCTTCATTTTTGGTGTATAGGAATGCAACTGATTTCTGTACATTGATTTTGTACCCTGCAACTTTACTGAATTCATGGATCAGTTCTAGAAGGCTTCTGGTGGTGTCTGCCGGGTTTTCCATGTAGAGTATGATGTCATCAGCGAAAAGTAAAAGTTTGACTTCTTCTTTGCCAATTCTGATGTCTTTTATTTCCTTTTGTTGTCTGATTGCTGATGCTAGGACTTCCAGCAAAGACTGCCTCTTTAGCAGGTGGTGCTGGGAGAACTGGACAGCAACATGCAGAAGAAAGAAACTAGACCACTTTCTTACACTATACACAAAAATAACTCAAAATGGCTGAAGGACCTAAATGTGAGACAGAAAACCATCAAAACCCTCGAGGAGAAAGTAGGAAAAAACTTCCTAGACCTCCACCGCAGCAATTTCCTACTCGACACATCCCCAAAGGCAAGGGAAATGAAAACAAAACTGAACTCTTGGGATCTCATCAAGATAAAAAGCTTCTGCACTACAAAGGAAACAATCAAGAAAACTAATAGGCAACCAACAGAATGGGAAAAGATAGTTGCAAATGACATATCTGATAAAGGGCTAGTATCTAAAATCTACAAGGAACTCACCAAACTTCACACCCACAAAATAAATAACCCAGTGAAAAAATGGGCAGAAGACATAAACAGACACTTCTCCAAAGAGGACATCCAGATGGCCTACAGGCACATGAAACGATGCTCAGCATCACTCATTATCAGGGAAACACAAATCAAAACCGCACTGAGATACCACCTCACGCCAGTCAGAGTGACTAAAATGAACAAATCAGGAGACTATAGATGTTGGTGAGGGTGTAGAGAGACGGGCACCCTCCTACACTGTTGGTGGGAATGTAAACTGGTGCAGCCGCTCTGGAAAACAGTGTGGAGGTTCCTCAAAAAATTAACAATAGAACTCCATTATGACCCAGCAATAGCACTACTAGGGATTTACCCAAGGGATACAGAAGTGCTGATGCATAGGGGCACATGTACCCCAATGTTCAAAGCAGCACTGTCAACAATATCCAAAACATGGAAAGAGCCTAAATGTCCATGACCTGATGAGTGGATCAAGAAGATGTGGTATATATATACATACAAGGAGTACTACATGGTAATGAGAAAGAATGAAATCTGGCCATTTGTAGAAAAGTGGATGGACTTTGAGGGTGTCATGCTAAGCGAAATAAATCAGGCAGAGAAGGACAGATACCATATGTTTGCACTCATAGGTCTAACAGGAAAGCAGGAGAAACCTAATGGAGGACCAGGGGGAGGGGAAGAGGGAAAGCGAGTTGGGGAGAGAGAGGGCTGCAAAACTTGAGAGACTGTTGAATGCTGAAAACGAACTGAGGGTTGAAGGGGAAGGGGCGGGGGCGGAAAAGAGGTGGTGGTGATGGAGGAGGGCACTTGTGGAGAAGAGCACTGGGTGTTGTACGGAAACCAATTTGACAATAAACTATTAAAAAATATGTGATAAGCATTATATCCACTAGAGCTTTTAAAAATGAACATAAGGGAAAGGAAGGAAAAATAAGATAGAAACAGAGAGGGAGGCAAATCATAAGAGACTCTTAAACACAGAGAATGAACTGAGGGTTGCTGGAGGGGTGTTAGGTGGGAGGGTGGGCTAACTGAGTGATGAGAATTAAGGAGGGCACTTGTTGGGATGAGCACTGGGTGTAAATATGTAATTGATGATTCACTAAATTCTAGCTCTGAAACCATTATTACACTGTATATTAACTAATTTGAATTTAAATAAAATTAAAAAAATGAATATGTGTTTGCTATTGTGGACAACGGAGTAGAAATATATTAAAAACATTGTTAAATTCATAATAGCTTAAAATTTTTTTTTCTTTTATGGTTTATTGTCAAGTTGGTTTCCATGTAACACCCGGTGCTCAACTGCACAAGTGCCCTCCTCCATGCCCATCACTCCCCTCTCCCTCTCTCTCTCTCCCCCATCAGCCCTCAGTTTGTTCTCAGTATTCAAGAGTCTCTCATGGTTTACCTCCCTCCCTCTCCCCAACTATTTCCCCCCTTCCCTCTCCTCCATGGTCTTCTGGTAAGTTTCTTCTGTTATACTTATGAGTGCAAACATATGATATCTTCCCTTCTCTGCCTTATTTCACTTAGCATGACACCCTCGAGTTCCAGCCACGTTGCTATGAATGGCCAGATTTCATTCTTTCTTATGGCCATGTAGTACTCCATTGTGTATATATACCACATCTTCTTGGTCCACTCATCAGGTGATGGACATTTAGGCTCTTTCCGTGATTTGGCTATTGTTGAAAGTGCCGCTGTGAACACTGGGGTACAAGTGCCCCTATGCATCAGCACTTCTGTATTTCTTGGGTAAATCTCTAGCAGTGCTTTTGCTGGGTGCTAGGGGAGTTCTATTGTTAATTTTTTGAGGAACCTCCACACTGTTTTCCAGAGCGGCTGCACCAGTTTACATTCCCACCAACAGTGTAGGAGGGTGCCCATTTCTCCACATCCTCTCCAGCATCTATAGTCTCCTGATTTGTTCATTTTAGTCACTCTGACTGGCATGAGGTGATATCTCAGTTTGGTTTTGATTTGTATTTCCCTGATAATGAGTTACACTGAGCATCGTTTCATGTGTCTCTTGGCCATCTGGATGTCCTCTTTGGAGAAGTGTCTGTTCATGTCTTCTCATTTCTTAACTAGATTGTATTTTGGGTGTGGAGTTTGGTGAGTTCCTTATTGTTTTGGATACTAGCCCTTTATCTGATATGTCATTTGCACCTATCTTTTCCCATTCTGTCAGTTGCCTTTTAATTTTTTTGATTGTTTCCTTTGGCATGCAGCAGCTTTTTATCTTAATGAAGTCCCAATAATTCATTTTGGTGCTTGATTCCCTTGCCTTTGGGGATGTGTTGAGTAGGAAATTGCTGTGGTTGAGGTCAAGGAAGTTGTTTCCTGCTTTTTCCTCTAGGGTTTTGATGGTTTCCTGTCTCACATTCAGGTCCTTCATCCATTTTGAGTTTATTTTTGTGTATGGTGTAAGAAAGTGGTCTAGTTTCATTCTTCTGCATGTTGCTGTTCAGTTCTCCCAGCATTATCTGTTAAAGAGGTTGTCTTATTCCCATTGGGTTCTCTTTCCTGCTTTGTCAAAAATTAATTGGCCGTACGTTTGTGGATCCTATTCTGAGTTCTGTATTCTATTCCGTTGGTCTATGTGTCTGTTTTTGTGCCAATAGCATACTGTCTTGATGATTACAAGTTTGTAGTAGAGGCTAAAGTCTGGGATTGTGATGCCTCCAATTTTGGTTTTCTTCTTCAATATTACTTTGGCCATTCTGGGTCTTTTGTGGTTCCATACAAATTTTAGGATAGTTCTAGCTTTGAGAAGAATGCTGGTACAATTTTGATTGGGATTGCATTGAATGTGTAGATTGCTTTGGATAATAATGACATTTTAACAATGTTTATTCTTCTGATCCACGAGCCAAGAATGTTTTTCCATTTCATTGTGTCTTCTTTAATTTCCGTCATAAGTTTTCATCATACAAATCATTTACATCTTTGGGTAGGTTTATTCCTAGGTATTTTATGGGTTTTGGTGCAATTGTGAATGGGGTTAGTTTCTTGATTTCTTTTTCTGTTGCTTCATTATTGGTGTATAAAAACGCAACTGATTCCTGTACATTGATTTTGTACCTTGTGACTTTGTTGAATTCATGGGTCAGTTCTAGTAGCCTTCTGGTGGAGTCTGTCGGGTTTTCCATATAGAGTATTAGGTCATCTGTGAAAAGTGAAAGTTTGACTTCATCCTTGCCAATTCTGATGCTTCTTATTTCCTTTTGTTGTCTAATTGCTGATGCTAGGACTTTCAGCACTATGTTAAACAACAGTGGTGAGAGTGGACATCCCTGTCATGTTCCTGATCTCAGGGGGAAAGCTCTCAGTTTTTCCCCACTGAGGATGGTATTAGCTGTGGGCTTTTCATAAGTGGCTTTTATTATGTAAGTTCCTTCTATCCCGACTTTCTCGAGGGTTTTTATTAAGAAAGGATGCTGTATTTTGTCAAATGCTTTTTCTGCATCTGTTGACAGGATCATATGGTTTTTATCTTTTCTTTTGTTAATGTGATGTATCACATTGATGGATTTGTGAATATTGAACCAGCCCTGTAACCCAGGAATGAATCCCGCTTGGTCATGGTGGATAATTCTTTTTATATGCTGTTGAATTAGATTTGCTAGTATCTTCTTGAGTATGTTTGCATTTGTTTTCATCAAGAATATTGGCCTGTAGTTCTCTTTCTTTCCTGTGTCTCTGTGCGGTTTGGGAATCAAAGTTTTCCTTCTATTTCTGTTTTTTGGAATGGCTTGTGAAGAATGGGTATTAACTCTGCTTTAAATGTTTGGTAGAATTCCCTAGGGAAGCCATCTGGCCCCGGGCTCTTATTTGTTGGGAGATGTTTGATAACTGATTCAATTTCTTTGCTGGTTATGAGTCTGTTCTGATTTTCTATCTCTTCCCATTTGAATTTTGGTAGTGCATGTGTGTTTAGGAGTTTGTCCATTTCTTCTAGGTTGTCCAGTTTGTTGGCATATGATTTTTCATAGTATTCCCTGGTAATTGCTTGTACTTCTAAAGAATTGGTTGTAATAGATCCATTTTTATTCATGATTTTGTCTATTCAGGCACTCTCTCTTTTCTTTTTGAGAAGCCTGGGTAGAGATTTATCAATTCTGTTTATTTTTTCAAAAAGCCAGTTCTTGGTTTCATTGACCTGTTCAACTGTTTTTTTTTTTTTTTGATTCTATATTGTTTATTTCTGCCCTGATCTTTATTATTTCTCTTCTTCTGCTGGGTTTGGGGTGCTCTTGCTGCTGCCCTTCTAGTTCCTGTTAGATTTTGTATTTGTGCCTTTTCTAGTTTGGATTGTTGTATTTTCATTTTCATTTGTTTCCATATATTTTTAAATTTTTTCTCTAATTGCCTATTTGGCCTAATTGTTCTTTAGTAGGGTGGTCTTTGACCTCCATGTTTTTGGAGATTTTCCAGACTTTTTCCTGGGATTGATTTCAAGTTTCATAGCATTGTGATCTGAAAGTGTGCATGGTATGATCACAATTTGTTTATATTTATGGAGGGCTGGTTTAGGATCTGGCATGTGGTCTGTCTTGGAGAATGTGCCATGTGCATTCAAGAAGAAAGTGAATTCCATAGTCTCAAGATATAGAGTTCTAAATATATCTGTGCAGTCCATCTGTTCCAATGTATCATTCAGGTCCATTTTTTCCTTAGTGATTTTCTGTCTAGGTGATCCATCCATTGCTGTAAGTGGAGTATTAAAATCCCCTGCAATTAGCACATTCTTATCAATAAGATTGTTTCTGTTTGTGTTTAACTTTATATATATTTGTGTGCTTCTGAATTCGGTGGGTAGTTTATAATTGTTAGCTCTTCCTGATGGAAAGACCCTGTAATTATTATATAATGTCATTCTTCATCTCTTGTTACTGCCTTTACTTTAAGGTCCAATTTGTCTAATATAAGCATGGCTACTCTGGCTTTCTTTTGACTTCCAGTCACATGATAGATATTTCTCCATTCCCTTACTTTCAATTTGAAGGTGTTTTCAGATCTAAAATGAGTCTCTTGTAGACAGTAAATAGATAGTTTTTTTTTATCCATTTTGCTACCCTATGTCTTTTGATTGGAGGATTTAGTCCATTTATATTCAGTGTTATTATTGAGAAACATAGGTTTAGAGTCATTGTATTTTCTGTATGGTTCATGCTTGTAGTACTGTCTCTGGTACCTTATGTTTCTTATACCATTTTCCTCATAGAGTCCCTTTTAGGTTTCTTGTAGGGCTGGCTTAGTGGTGATGAATTCTTTCAATTTTTGTTTTTTTGGGAAAACTTTTATCTCTCCTTCTATTCTGAATGACACCCTTGCTGGATAAAGGATTCTTGGCTGCATATTTTTTCTGTTCATCACATTGGAGATTTCCTGCCATTGCTTTCTGGCCTGCCAAGTTTCAGTAGATAGATCTGTAACTACTCTAATAGGTTTCCCTTTGTATGGTAGGGCCCTTTTATCCCTAGCTCCTTTCAGGATTCTTTCTTTATCCTTATATTTTGCCAGTTTTACTATGATATGTCATGCAGAAGTTTAATTCAAGTTACATCTGAGGGGAGTTCTCTGTGCCTCTTGGATGTCAATGTCTGTTTCCTTCCTTAGATTGGGGAAGTTCTCAGGTATAATTTGTTCAAGAATTCCTTCAGCACCTTTCTCTCTTCTTCTTCAGGAATTACTATGATATGGCTATTGTTCTATTTGATTGTATCACTCAGTTCTCCCATTCTCCTTTTGTGCTCCTGGATCAATTTCTCTCTCTTTTTCTTGGCTTCCTCTTTTTCTGTAACTGTGCCTTCTAATTCACTATTCTCCTCTCTGCCTCTTTAGTCCATGCAGTGGTCACTTCCATTTTATTATACACCTCGTTTATAGGATTTTAAAAATTCATCCATATCTTTGTAGCAGTAGTTTTTCTGCTGTCTCCCATGCCTTTTTCAAGCCCAGCAATTAATTTTATGGTAATTGTTCTAAATTCTTGCTCCGTTATGTTGCTTATATTTGTTTTGAGCAATTCTGTAGCTGTGATTTCTTCCTAGAATTTCCTATGAGGAGAATTCTTTCATTTCATCATTTTGGCTAGCTTTCTGTCTCTATAATAGCTTTTTAAAATATTTCTCACAATCATTGTTTCTCGAAAAGTACAGTTATGAACATTCAAATAATTTAATTTTTTTTACTCTAAAAAGTTTTTTTATATTTAGCAAAACTGGGAAACAATGCCCTAAGCCAGTTTTTAGTCCAACTTCTCTTAATGTAGGTAAGGAAAGTAGACTGAATGAATTGGTTTAAGTTCTACATCTAGTTAGTGAATGCATAAGGACTTACTCCTAGCCTGGCTGATAGTTTTACTGCTGTATAACAGAACAAAGTCCTAACTCCTATGAGTACTTGGAAAGACTACATAATATCTCCCCAACTGGCGTTTCCAGTTTTAGCATCTGTTAATTTTATATTCCATCTCTGGCTTTGGCACATCCAGCTTTTCCTTTAGTTGTTAAATACAACTTGCATATTTCTCCTGGGTTCTCTTATATCACTATTTAAATTCCGTCCACCTTGTAGTATCCAACTTTAAACCTCTCCCTTCCTAGTATCACCTGCCTGAACCTCCCCAACTCAAAGTAATTTTTCCCACATCTAAACTCTCACAGACATTTCTAACTCTTTCTAAAGTCAGTTGTCATGTGACATTGTTCATGGTGTATCTTCTAACTTTCGTTCATTTGGCAATTGCTTATTGCGTCTTTGTTATGTTTTTACCGACTGAGGAATCATTGATATTCAAGAAACACATGGTCAGGATCCTGTTTTGTAGATTTGACAACCCAATACATTTTTTCCCTGAGATTGTCCTGTTTTCTCTAAGTTCTTGCAAATGCCTCATGGGAAGAGACTTTATCTCTATCTTGAATAGTGTCTGGGGTTGCATAGGCTCAAGAAATATGTGTCAAATTTTATTTTCAAGAAAGGCAGGTTTAATTAATTAACTAATTAACTAATTATTACCCAGCACCTACTCTATTTTTCCTTGAAGATTTCTTGACTTTATCGGATTAATATGGCTTTTATGAATGGACACTTTTGGGTGATTCATCTGAAACTGTCATACTGATTTAGTACCTTGAAGCTATTTTTAAAGTTTAGTTTTTTTAGTAATCCGCACTCAGTGTGGGGCTGAAACTCAGGATCCTGAAATCAAGAGCTGCATGCTCTACTGATTGAGCCAGCCCAGCACCCCAAGCTATTTTTAGTTATCCAAGAGTCCTAACCTTTGTCATTGCAAAGGAAGAAATAGGAGAAAACATTTAAAAATGAGCTGTGAATGGTACTTTATATTAAATACAAAGTCTGACAGTAGGAAGAGGGAAGTGGTATGTCTTTGCCCTGCAATGACTCTAAAAAGGAAATAAACTAGTAGGAGCAGAGTAATCTTAATATAGGGATTTATTGGAATGGTTCTTTGAATCACAGGCAATCATTTTAATGACCCCTTGAATAATATGTTTAGTGGTATGTACAGTTGTACTGGCAATGAAATTAATCAGTAGCCTGAGTTTTAAAAGTTGTGGTAATGTAGACAAAAGCTTTCTTTTGATTGCTGCATATTCTGAGGTTTCTTATATCTTTTGTGGTACAAATGTATTTGAAGTTTTTCCCGGGATGGTATTTGTTCATTTGTACCTCAAAAGTGCTGGAAAATACTTATTGCTGATGGTCTCTGGTACCTGATAATGGAATTATTGCAAAAATAGGAATGTGGTTTCTTCCTTTTTACCACGTTGTAGTCAGAGAAAGGAAAGTTACTGACTTTGCATGCAGTAGCAAAAGTGACATTAGCTTAGGTGGTAAGAGAGCAGTTATCTGGATGGTATAATTTCATGGAACATCAGAAAGTCTTTTTGTCACTGCAGATTTCCCCCTCACTTATTTGCTGACACCTGTAGGATTTATTTATTTATTTATTTATTTACTAAACAGATTCAAGCCTGTCATTTAACATTTATGGAACAGCTTAAAGTATAGGTTTATTCAAAGAGGGCACCATATATTTAAAAGTAGGAGAGATAATGAAACTTGACTTTGCATAATTTTGTCCTCTGTCTTAATTAGAGATCATTCGCGTGCAACACACATACACACATTTCTCCAGAATAGTTTTATAAATGAGAGTATATCAGAAAGAAATGACAGTCTCTTATAAAACTCAATACTGGGAAGTGAATTTAGTATTTACTTACTATGGCAGTTTTAGGGAGAACATTTATAATTAGTGCGGAGACAAGATAATGAGGCTTGCTGTGGCCTTAGGGCCAAAAGTTCACCTCTAGCTCGTGTATGGGTTCAGAGAAGAACATATACCTAGTTTGCCTGAGAAAGAGGTGGATTTTGTTTTTTATCCTTTAACAATTACATAATGGTCCCTCCTTTGGACTCTCAAAGATGTCCTAGTTGGCAGGTCCCCCCAAATATCAGATAGGTCCAGGGCACCCAGCTGGCTCAGTCAGAAGAGCATGCAACTCTTTGTCTCAGGGTTATGGGTTTGAGCCCTACATTGGGTGTGAAAATGACTTAAATAAGGAAATTAAAAATATTATATTTATTGTATTATATATATATCAGGTAGGTCCTAACCTGGAATCTGTAAATGTTACCTTATAAGGAAAAGGGGTCTCTGCAGTTGGGATTATTATAGCTCTCAATATGGAGAGCTATCCTAGATTATCGCAGTGGGCCCTAAATGCAATCACAAGTCTTCTTATAAAAGAGAGGCAGAGGGAGTCTTGGCACACAGAGATTGGAGTTGTGTGGCCGCAGCCAAGGAATGCTGGCAGCCACCAGAAGCTGGGAAAGGCAAGGAATTGATTCTCCCCTAGAGCCGCCAGAAGGAATATGGCCCTGCCACCGCCATGATTTTGGCTCAGTGATACTGATTTCAGATTTCTGACTTCCAGGATCGTGAGAAAATAAACTTCTGTTGTTTTAAGCCACCAAGTATGTGGTAATTTGGCAGCCTGAGGAAACCAATACACCTGGCTTAAAGGCAAATTGTGTGCTTACTCTACTTACGAAAAAGTAGTCCCAGCGCTTGGAAAGTTACCTAATCTGATTCAATACTGTTCCCATCTCTCCTTGCAGGCTGGCAGTTACTCCTCTTTGTTTCTCTACTTTGTTCTTTTCTCTCTTGGCAGAACATACTTCACTAATTTGCCAGACCTTTCTGACAAGACTACCTGACTCCAAATACATATGAATCTGAAAAGTCTAGCGTCTCAAACTGACCCATTTTTTCACTGTACTAATTCCAATTCCCTAGGGAAGAAAATGAGATGGACTCAGATCTATCTTCAGACTAGTTCCTCATTTGTTAGCTGTTTCTTTTTCTAATCAGCTGTGAAGAGTAGGTGGGAAGATCACATACTAGAAATACACTTGAGGGGCTGATTTCTATAAAGATGTATATGTTCAAGAGAAGGAATCCTGGACAAAGAAAACACCCAAAGTGTCCATTTGTTAAAAAAATTAACCCAATAAATATTAGGCTTTCTAACGCTTATAAATATAGAAGATGTGGTATATGTGTGTGTGTGTGTATGTGTATACACTTACTCAGCCATCAAAATGAATGAAATCTTGCATTTGAAATAACATGGATGGAACTAGAGTGTTTTATGCTCAGCAAAATCAGTTACAGTTTTGTTATGTATACCTTTCTGATATACATAAGAATCCAATGGCCAATTTTCATGCTACTTATTAGTGATGAGAAAAATCAAAGACATAATCTAAATCATCTAGGCATACTTAATTGGATTCTACACCATCTGCTATCATTATGCCATCAGCCCAAAGAAAAGTGGGGTGGGGAAAAAAGAAAAGGAAAATAATAAGAGCAAAAAAAGCTAGCTTAGATTAGTAGAGGTTTGAATTTAATAGATAAGAGGCTCTTGAACCAAGAGTAAATATGTCCCAAAAGGTATCCGGAGTTGTTTATGAAAATAGGATAAGCTCATTATATTTCTATATGAAAAAAAACTTTGTAGGATTCTTAGAGCCATTTTGTTTATTTGTTTGGAACCACATGTATTTTTTTTAATAGTTTATTGTCAAATTGGTTTCCGTATAACACCCAGTGCTCTTCCCCACAAGTGCCCTCCTCCATCACCACCACTTCTTTCTCCCCTTCCCCTCCCCCTTCAACCCTCGGTTCATTTGCAGTATTCAATAGCCTCTCAGGTTTTGCGTCCCTCTCTCTCCCCAACTCTCATTCCCCCTTTCTCTCCCCCTGGTCCTCCATGAGGTTTCTCTTGTTCTCCTGTTAGACCTATGAGTGCAAACATATGGTTT
Source organism: Helogale parvula (assembly GCA_004023845.1). Classification (NCBI taxonomy): domain Eukaryota; kingdom Metazoa; phylum Chordata; class Mammalia; order Carnivora; family Herpestidae; genus Helogale; species Helogale parvula. Next base: position 16,291 of record PJEM01010687.1, on the reverse strand, counting down.
CTGTCCTCTACCTGACTTATTTCGCTTAGCATGACACCCTCTTTTGAGCTTATTTTGTAAAATCTTTTAAGACATTTCAAAGTGGAAGGCACATTTATAAGTATAATTATATTTTGGCTTTAATGTAACAGGTGGGTAAACTAAATCTCGAAGACTCACAATATTTTCAGAACAGAGCTGTGACCTCAGAATTTTGAGATCTAAATTGTACTTTTGGCTCTGCTTCTATCTGTCTGTGTGACCTTGAGCAAGTCACAAAATTTTCTCTGATCCTCAGTTTCCTTGCCTGCTGACCAAGGAGTTGTAACAGATTTTCTATCTTTAATATTCCTTGTTTCCCTTGAACACTAGTTAGTTCAGGGTTAATACACTCCTGAAGAACTAGCAACTTTACTGTTTGAAGTTAAGATAGAATGCTCCCATCCAAGGTAACTTTGTCAAAGCAGGAAAAGAAGAAAGCTAATAGAACAGAATAGAGCATTGAGAAATAGACCACAAATATAGGGCCAATACGTTTCCAACAAAGCTTTTAAAGCAATCCAATGAGAATGGAAAGTCTTTTCAATAAATGTGGCTGGAACAATGGGATATCAATATTTCAAAAGTTAATCTGAATTCTTAACTTACACTATATGCAAAATTAAGTTGAGATGAATTATAAAAATAAATGTAAATCTAAAACTTTAGGACTTCTAAGAGAAATCGTTCTGACTTTGGAGTAGTTTATTTTTAAAATAGAATCCAAAGTCACAAACCATAAAAAACTGTCAAATTCAAATTCATCAAAACTGAAAATTTCTGTAAGGGCCATACGATAGTAAATATTTTAGGCTTAGTGAGCCATATGGTCTCTGTTTGCAACTGCTCAGCTTTCTCTTCATAATGCAATTGAAGCTATAGATGATATGTAATGAATGGGCATAGTTGTATTCCAGTAAACCTTTATTTACAAAAACAGGTAGTGGGCAAAGTTTGACTCATGGTCAAAGAAGGCTGACACTTGCTCTAGTTTGACACAAACTCTGTCTTGAGGCCCCGTGAGGTGAATGATTTCTCCAAAGTAATAAAGTGACTTACTGGCAGAAGCAGGATCAAATCCCAGTTTATTTCCAGTTCACCATGTTATCCTTTTAAATTAATAAATTTGAATACAAGATTCTTTTCAGCCTATTACTATGCAGTCATGCAACAGTAGGTACTCAAGAATTGATTCATAGAGTTCCTTTTTTTCTTATGTTTAATACTTTGATTAATGCCTTTTTCTTGTTAGAAGAATGAAGGAATTAAAACTAAGTAATTTTGTGTTCATTTCCCTGTTGTATTATTTGAAAGCTTATCCTCAATACCGTGTCATTCACAAGAAGATATGAAAAGTGATTTTATATTCATGTGACATTTTATTTAAATCTGTCAACAAACAGAATCATGGCAATTATCCATTCATATTTTGACATGATTACTGCTGAGAAAATCACCCATCTAAGTTATTACATGAAAAGGAACATGACAGGCATGCATCACAGGATCTTTTTTCATAAAGTGAAGATTTCAAAGAGAACAACAGAAATAGAGAACCAGTATGCTTTTGCTTTGTGTTGCTTTAAAAACTGTCATGTTCAAATGAAGCAGAAATGCAGGGATGAACCACTGCACTAAAGTTTTAGGAAGTGAAAAAAATTAAATATAAGGGAAAATTCTTAAAATAAAAATATACCAGATACTATGCAAGATATTTTACTTACACTTTTTTATTTTATCTGCAGAGTATCATTTATAGGTAAGGCTAATTGTCATCATTACATAGATGGAGAAACTGATATTGCAAGAAGTTTAGTAACTTCATAGAGTTGGGTGTAGCTGGGGAAGGGTGTGAATCCATCAACTCAAACCTAGGTCTGCTACATCATAAAATCTGTGCTTTGAAGTTTGTGTATCTGGGAAAGAAAATGAAAAAAAAAACCTGGGAAAGTGTTAGAGAGATCCAATTGGTAAACATGGTCACAGCATTAAACAATGAATCTAGAATATGTAATTATACTGAGATGCTTGAAATGCTTTTTATCTTGTATTACAGAGAATTACGGAGAGGCTGTACTCTGAATTCTTTTATGTCTATATTCAAGAAAAGGGGAGAAAAAGTAATTAAGATACGTAGTTCTACGACATGTGCACTGAACCATTCTTTATTTGGATAAATCATAGACCCACACAATCACTGAGACCTTGCAAAGGGTGAGAGAAATGGTTTGAAGTAACTTGTCTCCCCTATTGGTTTTCCTTATTTTAACTTACAGTGGATGGCCTTGTAGCCTGGGTAACAATTAAATTGTTCCACTGGAGTTACGTGGATTTCTAAGAGATTTTGGTGGCTTTTATTATTAAGTTAGAGAATCCCATGAGATCTCTGCTAGGGCTGAGAGAATGGAATTATGTGATTATTAGTATGAGGCTGACCCTGATTTAAAGTCCCCATTGATGTCTCTGCAAAAACCAGTTTGCTTTCTAGATGTCAGCTTCTCTTTGGAACTATTATAAGACGGTATGACTCAAAAGAAAATACTTTTACATTTTGTGAGTGTAGTGTATAGATTTGTAAATACAGATGGTCTAGGAATGGAATTTTTAATTATGCTCCTGGAGGAAGTTTGGCAGTAAGGCTTTTTGCTGGGAAGTTTAGGCCAAGGAGAAGATGAAATCGATAATGCCTTGAACTTGGCAGTGGGTCTTCCCAGAAGAAATAATTTGAAGTCATCAAATGAATGAGTTTCTGGAGTCTGCGTGGCCCACTCTCCCTGCGTCTTGACAGGCAGGGCACCGCTGCGGCCACGTGGCCCGGGAATTCCCAAATTTCCACTCCAATTTCATTTCCTTTTTTAAAAACGTTAGCAGCTGAAGCTGCAGCAGCTGACCTCTGACTGCTGCCCTGGGCGTGCACAGGCGCACAGCGGCAGTGCCACAGGCTCTTGGTGAAGAAGGGCTGCAAGTGGCACCGGAGGTCACAGGCTCCCCCATGCAGAAGTGGAGCGGGTCCTGGGCCGGCTTCTACGAAGGGGTGTAGGTCCTTGGTGTATGTTTTCAAAGAAGCAGGCTGACGTAGATGGAAGGACATCTGTGGCTTTGGGGACTGTTTTATCCCTGACAGCTGCGTGACTAGCCTATTTCCTCCTCCGTCAAAACCCCAACTCTTTGAGTTGTTGTGGAGATGAAGGCATATGTATATATCAAAGATCTCTAGTGCAGTGCTCAGCACAGATTGGACCCCAGTGAAGGCCTTAATTACCTAACCATGGGAAATTCTTCTCATGTTTTTTATTTCCAGAAGGTTAGTTCCCCCATTGTTTAACTAAGAGGCACCTGGCATGCTGCTAGCTGCTGGGAGTTAGAAGATACAGAGGTGCATAAACCTCCCTCTGCATTCAGTTCATGCACAGTCTAGTGAGGACATAGAGAGCTGGGACTCCAGCTAAAGTAGAACAAATACCAGAATGAGGGGAGACGTTTAGATTTGAAATGACTGAAGTTGATATGTAAACTTAGAGGAACACTGTATAAACTATCCCCGTCTGTTAGCTGGGTAGCAGTGTGTCCTCTCCTTCCTTGTTTGAATACCCTCTCATAGGTTTTGCTTCTTTTATATTCCTGTCAACTGATGAATTATGGTGGCAGCCCCTATACATTCTGAATGCTGAGAATCAGCAACTGAGCTTAACACCCGGTTTCATTTTTCATGGCACTTAATTTAGTGCTGCTATACAGTTATAATGAGGATACCTAATAAGCAAATTTGTGAATATTGATCCATTAAACTTTCTTGGACAAGAACATTATTTTTTATAAGAAAATCTTTATTAGGTGAGTATCATAAGCCAAAGAACCAGATGGAATATTCTTGGGCCCACCAGCTGTCATGGACATGTTCATTTAAAACACAGGGCTCTAGGGTTAGTCAATATTTCTTTGCGTTGAGTGGAGAAAATAAGGCATATGATTTTGACTTACCCTTTGACTAGAGGCATAATATAGGACATTACTTTTTTAAATTTATTTTCACTTAGAGAATGTTAAGATGTAATAATTCAGAAGCTGTATGAGTGAGTATCCATGCTTTTTATCAGGACCCCCAGGGATCCAGGCCTGCAAACAGCAGAGAGCTATAGCAATATGTAGTTTGCCACTGTTGGTTAGTACGAGTGGAAGCAGGTAGGTCTCACCTAATATGATGAATCCTCTGCAGTGTTTGTATGTAAGAGGCACATTTAATCACATCTGCGACTTGACGGAGATTTTAGGGTTGGGCAGATTATATTCACTGCATGAATCCATTTGGGCGTGTTGGAGGGCACGTGAGTATGTAAATACATATACGTATGTATATATAACTTTGCTCTGTTCATTTGACAGCAGCAGCAACAGCATTTCTGGGTCAGAGGGGCTTGAGGTGGCAGTGTGGTTGAACAGGGGTGATGGCGCCTGGGAGATGCCCAGAAGTGGCAGTTGCGTAGCCTGCACGGTGCTCTGACTCATATTGTGTGTGTGTGGACTGTGGGTAGGGAGTGTGTGACCACGCTCCTGTGCCACTCACCCCGCTGTGGCGCTGAGCAGTGAGGGTGCAGTTCTGGAGTGCTTTGCCTCGAGCGGTAGCAGATGACCAGTCTGTACTTAGCCAATTCTTGGCCACTCCCTCTCTGCGTCCATACATACACATGAAGTGTTTGTACACATAAAGTGTTTGGAGACAGATTCAGGTTTGAACTTTAGCTTTTCCACTTAAATTGTCTAATGTTTTGTGTGTGAAATGAAGTATTTTAGGGGCACAGGTCATTAGGCAGCAAGGAGGGGACCTGTGTGGGCAGGGGCATAGTACTGGCTCCTTAGAGCCTGTGCTTTCAGAGGAACTAAATCATGTTAACATCTCACTTTCCTCACTGACAACGAAATAAGGGAATAGTGATTGTCTTACAGAGTTCTTCTGGAGATGAGGTAAAATAATATTTGCAAAGTAACATGTAGAGAACATAGCCTGTAGTGGATTTTCAGTGAATATTAATTATGGGCCCATCAGGGTTGCAGGAATTCAGAGAAAGGTGAGACTCATGTGGCCTGGAAAGGACAAGGAATGGTGAAAGGTGAGACAGGACTTGCGTGGGCATTGAGAATAGGTTCTGGTGCCTAGGGTGGAGGGGACCCGCACAGAGAGAGGCCCGATGCCGGGGTAAGGTGGACAGTGTCTGCAGGCCAAAGAGGTGCCATCCCAGGGGTGAGGAAGCTGTATTGGAGCCGCTGGTGGGCTGGGCCTGGTTTGACTGGATTTGGGAGGTCCTGAGAGCTGGGCCTAGGAATCCAGACTTGTTTCATGGATATGCAAAAGCTATTACAGTTATATGGGCCAAGGGGTAGCATGATGAAAGTAGCCTTATAAAAATTGGTTCAACAGCAGTGAACTCAACACATTAGTTCCAGAGATACTCTGGAGTCAGGGAGGCCAGATCAGATGTGGAAACACTCAACTGAGGATCCTGAATTTAAAGAGCTATTTAGAACATCAACTTTGATATTTTTTTCTTAATTTAATCTTCATTTTGAACCATAAATCCAGCGCTAATAAAGAGAATTGAACATTTTTGCTCTCTCCGGGGCATTATATGGAATCCCAGCAAATGGAATTTAATTTCTACCTAACCTGCTGCCTAATGCCTTTTGAGACTCCCAAGTCATATTTCTGCTCCTCTCCACTTGGTCTGACACAGTGACAACAACATTTTTTAAAGCTCCTTCAGCCGCCCAGGGAAGAGTGTAATTGACCTGGCTCTCAACTGCTCTCTAGTTTGACAGACTGGGAAGGACAAAGGTCGCCTGAATGTCCATCCTGGTACACACAAAGAGAGAGTCTTCATCATTTAAATGTTCACTTCTCTGTCAGGGTGTAGGACTCTATGATTATCAAAGCTGACTTGGATTATAAATTTGGAGAGTTCCCTTGAACTTTACAGACTCACAAAATTTGGAAGCTTATGGCTTTGATTTTTCTTTTTTTTTCTTGTTGAAAGTTAAGCTGATGCTGCCAATCTAAGTGCCAGATCATAGACTCACAGAGAGTGTTTGATCCTCAGGAGACTTCAGGTTAGGAAATTATAAGGCCAGTTATAAATGTCCACTCGACCTGGCTGGAGCCTGCTCTGGGCCTCTGCCTTCACTGCCTGTGGTCTAAAAGTGGCTCCCTTGATCTGGTTCTGTACTTAGGGGTCTGGGAAGGGGAGAACTACAATGGCTCCTACCAGTAAGGGAAAGGAGCTGGATATTTTGTTTGTTTGTTTCAGTAGGGCAATCGTGAGCAGAGAAAGGCTATGTGAGATTGATCACAGCGGAGATGCTGGGGTGTCCGTGAGGCAGGCACGGGTTCACAGTGTGTCTGTGAAGTAAGGATGCCCGTATGTGGGGTTGGGGGTGGGTGCTTGACCTGTTTTCAGACTTCCCTCCATGCTTCAGCCTTCTCTTCGTCCCCAACGACTTGGTGCATTTTCTGGAAAATCTTCTCTGGGTTCACCAAGAGGCTAACCATCACTAATAACCAGGAGAGCAGCAGGATTCCTGAACCATAGCTCCCTGGGTGCAAATGGAGCCACCCACCTTTTAGTGACCCGGGTCTAACATGTTAATGAGCACTTTACTAAGCTTTTTAACTCTTTAACTTCTGATTATAAAGTAACATAGTTTTTGGTAGGAAAAATCCAGAGAATATGGAAAGGATCTAAAGAAGAAAATAAAACTCATTATAAAACCCTGACATTCCTATATAGCAATTTCTGTATTGGAAAATTTTCAACATATCGTGTATTTGAAATTATGCTCTGTAAGTTCTACATCTTGTTCTTTTACTACAATTTTTACTGTGAGCATTGGTGCATGTCATTCCAACTTCTTTAAAAGCATGTTAGTGGCTATAAACTGTTTTCTTGAAATACCATCAATTTTGTAACTATCACTAGGCTTTAATCAATTATTTAATCTTTGTTTTTGTATTTTTTAAAATAGAATCAGGACTTCTTCACTGTGACTTAAATGTAAGTTGAATGTATGTGTGAGAACATATGACCACAGTGTCCAGTAAGGATGTCTGACTCCCTTATTCGCAGGTGAAGACATTGGTATTTGTTTCCTTGCAAAACCTAACAGACAAGGGATTATCAAGGGGCCTTCCTACTGGAGGCATGAGAACTGCAGAGGGCCACATCTACCACCCTGAATACTTTGTTTCTTTTGCTTAGAGCCTGTCTCTCCTTTTTCTGATTTTACCCCTGCTTCTGTGGTTATTGATTTTAGACAATGTGACTCTATCCCTTGACTCTAGTTCTTATTTCCAGATTTGGGTATTAGAATAAAACTTGGCCAACTAGCATCTTGTTCTATGACATTGGAGTAAAACTGAGAAACATCGTCAACGACTTGTCTGCTAACTGAAGCTGTACGAAGTGCTGCTTCAGAGCTGCTGGGAGCCAAGTTTAGTGCCATACAGAGAACAGAAGCAGAGAAGACAGTGGAGGGAGGATGTGAAAGTCAGGGTGAGTGGATGAACAGCGAGAGAGAGAAAAATGAAACCAACATGCAGAGGTAGCAGTGACGAGCGGTGAGAGGTGGAGAGAGAAATGCTGGCATGTAAAGAACTGATGTGAGCTGCTTCACAGACCTTGCATCGCATGAGAATACTAAGAATTCTTATTCTAAAAAGGCCTCCCTTTTCTCCCTTTATATCACATTGGTTTCCTGTCACTTGAAATCAAAGTCATTCTAACTCTTACCCTCATAGTGATTTTAAAACTCTGCCCAGGCCCAAGACACTCTTTCTTCCTGCCCTTTTCCTTGGAAAAAAATTCTCATCTAGGACCTTCTGGTATTCTTTGGTATGATTTTAAAAACCTCTTTTTAAGTTTTTTTATCCAAGAGAAGCAGCTTAGGAAATAAAGTAGGGATGTAGGAGGAATAAAACATATCTTTAGAGGGAGAATGTGAGATCTGTGACGTTTTAAAATGAAAGTGTTGACCATGAACCTGCCCGACTATTCCATACCTAGGGAATGTGATACTTGTCAATTTAGCCCAGAACATTCTTCTGGAGCCCCTGGAGCACACTGGGGCCTCACAATTACACTTCCTTGTGAGGTGCAGAATCATATTTTAATGAAGTCCTTTAAGTATACTGCTTAAATCTAAAAAAACCCAGACTCTTAACAAATTCTGGTTAAAGAATGCTCTGAAGCTGTGAGCACCTACAATGTTCAAATCACTGTCCTAGGTGAGCTTAAGGGTTCAAAGGAGCTTCTAGCGAAAACATCTTGTGCTTGGGGGGTATGTTCTGCTATTAATACAGAACAATAGTGTGTGCACATGTGTGCATAACTGCTTGTGCTTTGGGGAAGTACTCAGGGTACTTCATATTTATTTGTTAATTTTTCCTTACAGCAACACTATTTATAGAAACTGTTGTTCATCTAAGTTAAGAACTATGCACACTTGTGAGGCTGGGATTTGAACTCAGCTCTGCATCTTCAAAGCCCTTGCTCTTCACACTATACTATGATTTCATGCTGACTCCTGTGTCTCTTTAGGAAATAAAACATATGTACATGAAAATGTAGCCAATATAAGAAGGCAGGGACCTGAATGCTCAGAACCAAGGTGAGAGATGCAGAAAACAAATGTCCCAGAGGACACTGTAGAGTGAGTCCTCTGAAACGGGGCAGTTATGGACCCCTTCATGTGTGAGGTGGGGTTTTGAACTGGTCCATAAAGACTTAGACACTAGGGAAAAGTGTGCAGAGCTCTCTTAGGTAACAGAGGTTGCTAGAAATGTTGTGATGATATAGTGGCTCCTAGGAATTATGTCAGTCTCAAGTTGATTATTTATTGGTTTGGCCAGGGCAAGACCACTGGTCCCTTTTGTGGGGCCAACAAAACCCACCATTCATGGATTTATTAAATGATCTGTCTGAGTAGCCTAGGAGATTAGGATAGGCTGGTGAAACTCACACAAAGCTTTAGTGCTTATCTGCAAAGCTAATTAGGCTCTTCATAGTGCATTAAATTTTCTATTTCCTTATACTTTCTATTTCATTTTGGAGAAATGAGAGTAGTTAAATGATCGCAATTTCAGTATTGTGGAATACTTCAGGACTAAAGCTCACTGCATGTTTCCATTCTTTGCTTTGTTCCCAAGAACAGTATAATGATTAAATTTAGTAAGACTTGGGTCAACAGAGATACCTGAATTTGACTAAAGAGTAGATTTGCATTGAAGAGGACAGAAGAGAATAACGGAGAAGGTTTGCTGTTTTGATTGTAGATCTTGATGGCTATCTGTAGCATAAACTTGGGTGAGTACTGTTCTAGGATGAACTGTCACACAGATAGTTCATGGTGGAACAAGGCGGAAGAACTGTGCCTTGAAAGGGTTCTTTTTTTCTGTCCTGAGACATAGCAAACTTTAAGAGAATATTTTTGATAAAATCTTCAGTGTATTAATGAGCAGTAATATAAGTTTTAAGCCCCTGGCAATCCACACACAAATGGAATTTATTTTATGAAGTAAGTCCTTGAGGCTCTGCATAAAGTAGATGGTAATCAAACATTAAACCACTGGTGTAAAGCCCACAGCATAAAGCATGAACATTCACTGTCTAGGCTCTGGATTGCACAAAGCCTGGCAGGTGGCAGGGACTCGTCAAATGTAAGATTATCCTCAATTACCTAAGCTTCCCAGTGTATTAAGGTACAACTATTGTTTGTACCACTCATTTGCTGGTTAGTAATTGGTTGCCTTGTGCCCTTGTTTATACTGTTGTCTGGTGTTGTGTTAATGCAGTTACTACAGTGGTTAACAGATGCTTATCTAGAATCCTGAGTTTGACTTTTACGTGTGAGATTTATATACTCTTAAAATTTGTTTAAGTTTATTTATTTTGAGAGAGAGAGAGAGAATGCTCATATGCAAGCCTGGGAGGGGCAGAGAGAGAGAGGGAGAAAGGCATGGTGCTTCATGCAGGGGGGCTTGATCCTATGAACTGTGAGATCCTGACCTGAGCCAAAATCAAGAGTCAGATGTTTAGCCAACTGAGCCACCCAGGAATCCCTTTACATAGTCTTTTGACACCCTATTTATCTTCTTTATTTTTCCAGTCCTATTGAAATATTATTGACATTTAAGTAAGCTTAAGGTATATAATATGATGATTTGATATACATATATATTGTGAAACCATGATCAAAATAATGTTAGTTAACATTTCCATCCTTCACACATAAATATTTATTTATTTTTGGTATGGTGGTAACACTTAAGTTTTATTCTCTTAACGACTTTTAAGTATTTAATATAGTATTGTTAACTATAGTCATCATGCTGTGGATTAGATCCCCAGAACTTATTAATGTTGTAGTTGGAAGTTTATCCTGTTGACCACCTTTACCCCTCTCTCTCAGCCGTGGTAACCGTCATTCTACTTTTTATTTCTCTGAGTTTGGCTTCTTAGAATTCCACATATAAGTGAAAATATACAGTGTTGGTATTTCTCTGTGCAACTTACTTTACGTATCATAATACCCTCAAGGTCCATCCATGCAATTGCAAAACTCACGGTTTCCTTCTTTTTTATAGACGAATTGTATTCCTCTGTGTGTGTGTGTGTGTGTGTGTGTTCTTTATCCATTCATCTGATTCATCTGTCAAGGGGCACTTAGGTTGTTTTCATGTCTTGGCTATTGTGAATAATGCTGTAATGCAATGAACATTGGAAGTGCAGCTATCTCTTCAATATCCTGATTGAATTTTCTTTGGATACATACCCAAAAGTGGGATTGCTGCGTCACGAGGTAGTTCTGTCTTTAATTTTATGAGGAACGTCCATACTGCTTTCCATAGTGGCTGCGCCAGTTTGCACTCCCGCGAGCAGTACACAGTTGTTCCGTTTTCTCACCATACTTGCCAAGGCTTGTTGTCTTTTGTCTTTTGCTAATAATCATCTTAACAGATGAGAGGTGCTATCTCATTATGATTTTAATTGGCATTTCCTTAATGATTGGTCATGTTGAGCCTCTTTTCATGTACCTGTTGGTCAAGTCCTCTGCCCACTTTTTAGTTGGATTTTTTGTTTTCTTTTTGCTATTGAGTTGGATGAGTTCTTTATGTATTTTTGATATTAACCCTTGTCAGATAGATGGTTTACAAATATTTTCTACTATTCCATAGGTTGTCTTGCAATTTTTCCAGTTGTCTTTTTTGCTGTGCAGAAGCTTTTTAACATGATGTAGCCTCACCTCTTTATTTTTGTTATTATTGCCTGTGCTTTGGTGTCATATAAAAAAATCATTGCCAAGGCCAATGCCAAAGAGCTTTCCTTCCCTTTTTTCTCTAGTAGGTTTACAGTTTCAGATCTTAATTTAAGTCTTTAAATCATTTTGAGTTAGTTGTTGTGTATAGTGTAAGATAAGGGTGTAATTTCATTCTTTTGCATGTGGATACCCAGTTTCCCCAGGATCCTTTATTAGAGACTTCATGGAGTTTCAGCTGGAGTTTCATTGAGTGCTCCTGGCTTCCTAGTCAATATTAGTTAACTGTACATGGTGGGTTTATTCTGTTGATTAGGTTCCACTGGTCTGTATGTTTTTATGCCAGGACCATACCATTTTGATTACTATAGCTTTATAATAAAGTTTAAAATCAGGAAGTGTATGTCTCCAGCTCTATTCTTCTTTCTAGGGTTGCTTTGTCTATCTGGGATCTTCTGTGGTTTTGCATGAATTTTAGGTTGTTTTTTTTTTTAAATTTCTGTATAAAATGTGATTGGAACTTTGATAGGGATTATATGGAATCTGTAGATGGCATTGGGCAGTACGGACATTTTAACTAAATTAATTTTTCCAATTCATGAGTACAGAATATCTTTCTATTTATTTGTGTCTTCAACTTCTTTTATCAGTATCTTATAATTTTCAGTATACAGGTCTTTCAGGAACTTTCCTCTTGTGCTGTCTGTCTTTATTGTGAATTGATGATTTTCTATAGTAGTATGTGTTGATCCCTTTTTATTTTTGTATATCTGTTTTTTTTTAAATGCTTAATGTTTATTTTTTGAGAGAGAGAGAAAGAGAGAGAGAGAGAGAGAGAGAGAGAGAGAGAGAGAGAGACAGAGTGTGAATAGGGAAGAGGCAGAGAAAGAGACACACACAGAATTTGATGCGGGCTCCATGCTCTGAGCTGTCAGCACAGAGCCCAACGCGGGGCATGAGCCCACGAACCATGAGATGATGACCTGAGCTGAAGTTGGAGGCATAACCAACTGAACCACCCAGGCACCCCTATATTTTTTTATATCTATCATAGATTTTTGCTTTGTGTTTACTATGAAGCCCACATAAAACATCAGGGGCATCTGGGTGGCTCAGCCAGTAGAGCATCTGACTTCGGCTCAGGTCATCATCTCACAGTTGGTCAGCTCGAGCCCTGTGTCAGGGTCTGTGCTCCCAGCTCGAAGCCTGGAGCCTGCTTTGGATTCTGTGTCTCCCTCTCTCTCTGCTCCTCCCCTGCTCACACTCTGTCTCTCTCCCTCAAAAAAAAAAAAAATAATAATGGCACATACCATATAAGTCATTGTGTCAATTAAATAACTCAATACATTTAAATGTTATGTAAAAGAGGCTTATACATAGTGAAGAGTCAGTAAATGTTAACTATTGCTTTTATTAATACTTCATATAGAAGAGTGATCCTATAGTCTCATCTCTTTTTTTTATTTTTTATTTAAAATTTTTTTTAATGTTTTTTATTTATTTTTGAGAGACAGAGCGCGAGCAGGGGATGGTCAGAGAGAGAGGGAGACACAGAATCTGAAGCAGGCTCCAGGCTCTGAGCTAGCTGTCGGCACAGAGCCCGACATGGAGCTCAAACCCACGAACCGTGAGATCATGACCTGAGCTAAAGCCGGCCGCTTAACTGACTGATCCATCCAGGCGCCTCCAGTCTCATCTCTTAATCAGTTATAAATTTCCTGAGAATGGGAATTGTGCCTTATTTAACTTAGCATCTTTTACAGATTCTGTCATAATAGAACACATTTTTAGAACATATATATATATATACACACACATATATATTATGTGTATATGTATATATATATTTTAAATTGTGCATGGTGTATTGAACATATATATGTGGAGATTTTTTATTTTCATGAGAAATTTATCACTACATATGAGCTCCTGTTTGAGGGGAATGTGATAGGTCCATTTCATATCTGTGAATTTAGTGAGAGTTCATCCTAATTTGGCACCCTAGCCGGAAGCTAATACAATGTTAGATTCCAGAGTTCTTTTATATCTATATTAGTGCTTTTAGAGAATAAAAGAATTGGAATAAAAGAATGAATGCCAGTATGCTTTGCACATGGTTCAATAATGGTGTTCACAAAGAGCATAAACATTATAGAAGTTTTAAACAAAGACGTATTTTATGGTCTTTTCTGAGCAATTGAGAATTTTCTAAAGGAAAAGACATCAGTATGTAATAATATGCCATTTTGGTGAGTAAAATGGGAATTGCAGGTAACAGAGGTCAACTTTTATGTGTTTGAGACCAAGTGGAGTTGGGGTTAATGATTCAGATAAAGCAAAATCAAAAGGCAATGATGCAGGCTTGATAAAAATTATTGCACATATGTCTCAGGAGTATTATATAACATGATATAACTTTCTGATTTTAGTCTTCTTTTGAGATAAAACACCATTTTGACAAGAAATGCCTGTGTTCTTCTCTGTTCTACCAGTCACATTTTGTCAATGTGAGTTGGATTAAAAGGCATTGGATTTGGGTCTTAGTGGGATCAAGAATGTATCATGGGTAAGAAGGTATAGCAAACTACATGTTATAACTGAAATATTTACATAGGAAATAGAAGAAAGTTATTTTACCCTTCCCTGTTTCACACTCCCCAGGCCCTATTTCTTGTGCCCTTCCTCCTCCTCTTCTCCTAAACTTTAAAAAAATGTTTATTTATTTTCAAGAGAGAGAAAGAGGGAAGGAGGAAGGGAGGGAGGGAGGGAGGGAGAGAGAAAGAGGGAGGGAGGGAGGGAGGGAGAGAGAGAGAGAGAGAGAGAGAGAGAGAGAGAGAGAGAGAGAGAGAGGAAGAATACAAGTGGGGGAGGGGCAGAGAGAGAGAGGGAGACGCAGAATCTGAAGCAAGAGCCTGGAGCTGTCAGCACAGAGTCTAATATGGGGCTTGAACTCACAAACTGTAAGATCATGACCCGAGCTGAAGTTGGACGCTTAACCAACTGAGCCACCCAGGTGTCTTTCTCCTAGATTATTTAAATTTTTTTTCACTCTTTTTATTTGTACTGTCATTCTATTAAACTCCATAGCTGGAAGGGAACATGGAAATCATTCAGTTAATTTTCCCTAGATCAACAAGGAAACAGACTCTGTAAAGCAGAACCGCTTGTTCATGATCTTGCATTTAGCTTGTCTTATAATACAGCTGAGAGGTTTCATTTTTCATCTCCAGTTTTTATTTTATCTCTTACTTGTTGGTAGCAAAGTGGTTCAGAGAATCAACTAGACATTGAATCAACTTTTTAAAAATGTTTATTTTAGAGAGAGAGAGAAGGAGCACGCACATGAAAACAGGGGAAGGACAGAGGGAGAAAGAGAATCCCAAGAAGTCTCTATGCCCAATGTGGAGTCCCATATGGGGCTCGATCTCATGACTCTGAAATGATGACCTGAGTTGAAATCAAGAGTCAGACACTCAACCGACTGAGCCAAAGGTGCCCCTGAACCAACTTTCAAAGAACATTCTTAACTGATTTGCCTGGTGTATGTTTTCTTCCTTGTTTCTGATCTTATGACTAACACCCCTGAGGATCACATGAGTTTCTGTGCTGGCATTTTCCTAGTATATTCCTAATTCTGTCTCTGACATCTGCAGCGGCCTTTGCACAATAACCACCTTTGTCTGCTGGGCCTGTTTCAGGTGTTGCTCAGATGGTAAGAATTCCCATGGTTGCAGGAATGTGACAGTCTCTTAGTTACTTATGGTGCCATTGAGAGGAAGCAGATAATGAAAGCCGAGGTGAAAGCATTAAAGTTTATCTTCAGATGTTCACTTGATTGTTGGTGCTTCAACCTTCAGTTCAAGTCCTCTGTCTCTAAATGCTACTTCCTACACTCCTGCTTCTTATGTAAACACCAAAAATGGTGATTTCACAGTGGCTTCAACTCAACACATGGGTGATAGTGCCTTAGAAAAAGCAACGTTAAATCAACAGATTATTTATCTGCCGTATAATCGTACAACTCTGACCCCTCTAAATTCAAATGCTTTATGACAGTCTTGAAGGATAGTCAGAACATTGGAATTTCATCATTATTCCTCCAAACCCACCTCTCCTTCATGAAACTTCCTGAACAAACTATATCAAAATTTTTTCTTCCCTTTGTGAACCTATCTTTCGAGCTCTTGGATTCTCTTTGTAAATCATCTCAGGTTGACAGAATCACTTTATGTGATCACATTCTTTCCCAAACTAGACTCATTTACGGATGAAGTCTGATGTAGTATTGTATCCTACAAGCACCCAGCACAGTGCTTAGACTATAATAGGTATTTGAAATATGTATAAAGAGTATGAATTTTAAAGGCCACTTACTCAAGTGTATCAAAATGCCCTCTTTTAAAATTTTCGTGGAATAAAGTTAATTTCTGTGTCAGTGGCTATTTGGCCTAGTGGTAGAGACTCAGTCTTACACAACTCAGAGTAATGTCAGTCACTCCACAGCCTTCTCAGTCTACTCTATTTCCTCACTCATTGTCTCCTAAGAAGATGGAGACTTGAGGGAACAACTTATAGTGCTACTCTGGTGCTGGGAAATGGTGGCATCTGGTTTTCATTTGTCATCACCTGTCATTGCTGGCATCTGCTGTGGATGTATAGCACTTGGTTGGGTTTGTATTAATCCTGAATGGTAGCCCCTGAAGCCTGGGGACCCAAGCTGTCATCAAACTCACATGGTCCCTATCACATCAACTCTCATGATGCCTTACAAAGACAACAAAGCCTTTATGGAACCCCCATGTTTTAAAGCATAGTTGACTTTGCAATATGGGGAACATATTAGCCCCTCTTTGGGGATGTTTGAGGTTCCCCGTGAAGCCATTATAGCCCCACCTATCACAGAATCCTGTCTGGCCATCAGTACTTTTCTGTGCAGTGCCATGGTTCCATGGGAAATTAAATAGAACATGGT
>PJEM01010686.1:0-60290 GCA_004023845.1 Helogale parvula | reverse complement strand
ACTACGTCCTTCTGTCTCTCTGCTCTTCCTCCGGCCTTGACTTTCCCTTTCTGCCTCTCATGTTTCTCTCTGCCCCCACCCCCTCCCCTCTGCCCCATCACCCAACCAGGCAGGTTTATTTGGACAACAAACAACAATATTTCCTTTAGAAAACTAGCTACTGTGTTTATAAACGAGAGTCCCAGAGTCAGCGCTCAGACCCTGCCCATGGGAAAAAAATGACGAGGGACTCAGCCCGCTGGGGAGAGGCTCTGGGGGCTGTGGGGACCCCATGCTACACGCGGATTTGGAGGGAAAACGTACACAAGAGTTTTCTGTTTCTGTGCTTTGACTTTGTTCACCTTGCCACCTGCAATATTAAGAATAAATACGTTAATAATACTAATTAGCAGGGGTAAGGTGGTGGCCAGCGTGTGGCCACTCCGCCAGCCATCGGTGATGGAGCAGATCCCATCAGGTCTGATGTCCAGGAGAGGAGGGGAGAAGTGGGCTCGGGACCCTGCCTGTGACCCCAGCAGGTCTCTTTCCTAACTGTGTGGCCCCACTTAAGCCACTGTCCCTCTCTGAGCTCTCTCTGTCCCCGCTTGAAAGTGGGAATCCTAAAATCCCCCCATGAGGGCTCTGTGGAAGGGTCTGTCCCTGGGCTGAGGACACTAGGACTTTTTTTTTTCAAACTTAAATTTCACCACTCATTTGACTTCTGCCTTCGATTTTCCTACCTGGCAGGTAATGCTGTGAATTCAGAGGAATTAAGCAAAATGATGCTTTAAAAAGAAAATTCCATGAATGTGGCCATAAGAGGACCCCCTGCCCAAAGACAGAGGGGACAAGTCTACTCCCCCAGATGCCCTTGGGTTCCCAGGCGGCCCCACTTTTAGGCTCCACAAGGCGTCTAGCTTGAGATTTCTAGCACCTTTCATTCATTCATTCACTCGTTCACTCATTCAGCACGGGTTTGGCCTAGTACCCACTATGTGTCGGGGCCGTTCTAAGCATGAGGGGTGCAGCAGAGAGCAAACGGATCCTTGTGGTCCCACATTCTAGGAGGGAGGAAAAATGGTAAGATAAATGAATGAACCGTAAATAGTTTAAAGTGATGGGGGGGCCAGTAAAGGAAGGAAGGGCAAAGGAAGGGTAGTGGTTCAGACAGGGTGATGAGGAGCCCTTAGCCCCACGTCCTTCCAGGGGCCCCCTGCCTGCCCCATGAGGGCCAGGCCCCCCCACCCCCCCGGGGACCCAGGCCTTTCCTGTCTAGCCTCAGCTTCTGGCGCGTGCTCGATGCCACCAGCCCCAAGCGGACCAACTTCGCTCTGTCTCCTCTCAGGGCTTGTACAGGCCATTCCCATGGCCGGGACCTCGCTCTCCCCCATGTGCGCTGCTGCTTCTCCCTGTGCTCGAGATTTTGGTCCAATCAGGTGTGGAACGGTGACAGACACACAGACAGCTGCCTCAAAAGAAGAGTGTGCCACTTGCAGTCCCCAGGATGATGGGGCACGCGGCACAGCGACACGTGGGAGCACGTGGGAAGCACTGGGGTGAGGCAGAGGGGCCAGGAGACAGCACTGGGCCCCTGCAGACACCTCCTACCTCACCTGATTGGGGTGGCCACGCGCGGGGCCCAACTGTGGCAGAGTTGAGCATTAATTTCTCACTTATGGGTTTGGGTTGTTGGCCCTCTGCATCTCTCTGAGCCTCACTTGTCCCATCTGTGAAATGAGGACAAACACCACCAACCTCTTTAGAATCACTGTCTTTAGCGGGAGACCTTTGGTTGTATTTGACGGAATGCCGATGGAAATCCGTCTCAGGGTCATTTAAGCAAAAGGCAGCCTTTATGGGTTGGTACAGTTGGCAAATCTCAAGGGCCTTCAGCCTTCAGCTGTGACTGGATCCCGGACACTTGTTAGCAAGGCACATCTCTCCATCTGCCTGTCTCTGCTTTGCTCTCCTACTTCCCAGTTTTATCTGCAGGACGGCGGATGCTCTTGGAGCCTCCATTTGCTCACGGCCAGAACGCTCCCTTCTCTCCTCTGCCTGTGCAGCTCTGCCTCCGTCCCCTGGTGAGTCAGGCTGGAAGGGCCAGACTCACGGCGCAGCAGGCATGAGTGAAGGCTCGTCTGGGCGGCTGCACACAGACACCGTTAGAGTGGGTGGTCCGTGCCTACCACACCACGTGCCTCACAACCACGAGTCAGCCTTAAATCTACAGGCCACCAGGGCACCGGGGTGGCTCAGTCAGTTAAGTGTCTGACTTCAGCTCAGCTGTGATTTGTTTTCTGTCTGGAACAGACAACTGTCCTCCACAGAACCTTGCACACAGTAAGTGCTCAACGATGCTTGCTGTCTTGAATTAATCTCTCAGAACAGTCAGTATGTGGCCTCATTGACTGCAAAATCTCAGCACCGAGGCACTGACCAGATGGGGACTGTCACGAGCTGGACGGTGGCTGGCGCAGCCCGGGAGGGAAAACTTTACACAGTGACAGTCTGCTGAAAGTGTGATTTCTTGACAAACTTTATCAGAGCCACTACTGGTCACGTTTATGAGTCTGTGACTGCTTCCAGCCAGGGCCTGCCTTGTTAGCAGCAAATACTGTTCTATTTGGATTGTAAAATGCTGATCCGAAAGGGTCATGATCATGATCATCTAACACTCTTGGGTTGCAGATAATACGACCAGGTAGGTAAGAGCCCTGAGCCCAGGGGCACACTAGGTGTGCTGGGAAATGTGAGTGCTTTTCAGAGCAATTCAGCAGATAGGCATAGGGTGCCTGGCTTGCTCTGGATGTGGTACTTAATGTTGGAAATCCACGGAGGAAGAATGAAGACCCAGGTGGGCAGGTACCAAGATGTCTTCCTCAAGCAGAGACATTGTTTCCCCGCCTGGCTGTTGGCCACTCCCAGGGCAGAGAGAGCTGCCTGCTCTATCCCCAGGCCTGACTCTGTCTCTGTTTGGACACACACCGACCTTTCCTCCGCCGTGCCACTGGGTGCAGGCATTCGGTGGGTGTCCCAAGAGCTCAGCCAATGTCCAACCCAATGGGGAGCATTTCCAGTCTTTGGGACTTTTGGGAGTGTCACTGAAAGGAGACCCAGGCAGGACTGGAGCTCTGGCACTGTGGCCAGGGTGTGCCCAGGCTGGGCCACTTCTTTCCCGGAGTCACTTAGGGGATGAGGCCAGATGAGAGGTTGTCCCAAGATATTTAAGAAGAAGACCTTGCCTCAGATGAACTCTGTAAAACGCCAGTAAATGAAACAGAACACGCAGGGGTTTGGTAGCTGAGGCAGGGCCAGAGCCCAGAGCTCCCCTCACCGTCTTCCCCACTTCATCCTCTCTGGAACCCCTAGCGATCCACAGGACCCAGTATGAATTTAATTAATTAATTTCTTTTTAATATAATTTATTGTCAAGTTGGCTGACATACAGCATGTACAGTGTGCTCTTGGTTTTGGGGGCAGATTCCCGTGATTCTTTGCTTCTGTACCACACCCAGTGCTCGTCCCAACAAGTGCCCTCCTCCATGCCCATCACCCACTTTCCCCTCTCCCCCAATGCCCCTACCATCAACCCTCAGTTTGTTCTCTGTATTTAAGAGTCTCTTATGGTTTGTCTCCCTCCCTCTGTATTTGTAGCTATTTTTTCCCCTTCCTCTCCCCCAGGGTCTTCTGTTAAGTTTCTCAAGTTCTGCATATGAGTGAAAACATATGGTATCTGTCTTTCTCTGCCTGACTTATTTCACTCAACATAACACCTTCCAGTTCCATCTACGTTGCTAGAAATGACCAGATTTCATTCTTTCTCATTGCCATGTAGTATTCCATTGTATATATAAACCACATCTTTACTAATTCATAAATTGATGGACATTTAGGTTCTTTCCATGATTTGGCTATTGTTGAAAGTGTTGCTACGAACATTGGGGTACATGTGCTCCTATGCATCAGCACTTCTGTATCCCTTGGGCAGACCCCCAGCAGTGCTATTGCTGGGTTATAGGGGAGTTCTATTGTTAATTTTTGAGGAGCCTCCATACTGTTTTCTAGAGCAGTTGTACCAGTTTCCATTCTCACCAACATTTCTCCACAGCCTTGCTAGTATCTATAGTCCCCTGATTTGCTCATTTTAGCCACTCTGACTAGTGGGAGGTGGTGTCTCAGTGTGGCTTTAATTTGTATTTCCGTGACGATGAGTGACGTTGAGCATCTTTTCATGTCAGATTCCTATTTTTCATTTAATCTCATTCTCTCTGTTGTTCATTGTGTGTACAGCCTGGTGGGCTTTGCTGTGATGTTCTGTCCCCTGGAAGCTAACCCCAATTGACAAGACAAGACCTTTGTCTTATAAGGCCCTTCCTATTCCCTTTAAAAATATGTTTTATTTAGACATAATCATAGATTCATAGGAAATTGCAGAGACACCTATGTACCCAGTCTTCCCTAAAGGCAACATCTCACGTAACTGTAGGATGTTCTCAACACCAGGAAATCGATATGGTCACAACCTCAGCAATCTGTCAGATCACACCACTTTTACCTACTGTGTGTGCGTGTGCATAACTGGGTGTACCTGTACAGTTTTACCACAAGTAGGTTCATGGAACCCCCTGCCATCAAGATCCAGAACTGTTCCATCTGCGTGGCCACACCCCGTCTGCATCCCTGCCTCTCCGTCTGCATCCCTCACCCCTGGCAACTGTTACTCTGCTCTCCATCACTGTAATTGTGCTGTTTGAAAATGCTATATAAATGGAGCCATAGATAATATAAAAATTGTTTTTACTTAACATATATATATGTGTATAGAGATGGTCCCCAAATTACCATGGTCTAACTTATGATTTATTTTGACTTTACACTGGTACAGAAGTGATCCTCATTCAAGGGTGCCTAACTGGCTCAGTTGGTTAAGCATCTGACTTCGGCTCAGGTCATGATCTCATAGTCAGTGAGTTCGAGCCCCGGGTCGGGCTCTGTGCAGACAGCTCAGAGCCTGGAGCCTGCTTTCGATTCTGTGTCTCCCTCTCTCTCTGCCCTTCCCCCATTCCTGCTCTGTCTGTCTCTCAAAAATAAATAAAAACGGTAAAAAAAAATTAAATTAAAAAGTGATCCTCATTCAATAGAAACCATTCCTTGAATTTTGAATTCTGGGTATGGTTTTTTCTTTTTTATGGTTCTTTTCTTGGGCTGGTTGGATTCTCTCTCGTGATTCCAGGCAGCTAGCCAATCACAAGGCTCAACACCTGATACGCTTACAACCATTTTACCCAGACAGACTTTCTGATTTTCACTTCCAGGACAGTGGTCTGTAGGGTGCATGAGATGGCACACACTAGTACAAATCGGCTTTGCGATAGATGACATCACCCAGCTGTGGGCTTGTGAAAGTCTCCTGAGCACGGAGGAGGTAGGCAAGGCTGAGTTCTGGTGGTCAGTAGGGAAGGTGGATTAAATGCATTTTTGACTTAGATATTTTCAGTTTAGGATGGGGTTACTAGGCCATGGCCCCATCTGAAGAGGAGGAGGTGTATACAAAGGGAAAATTTAGGTAGAGCTGAAGGTCATACCTGGTCTCCTCTTAGGTCCTCCCTCCAAAGGCAACGTTGGTAATAGTTTCTTGTGTTTCCTTTATTTTTTTTTAACATCTATTTATTTTTTGGAGGGGAGGGGAAAAGAGCAAGGGAGACAGAGAATCCCAAGCAAGTTCTGCTCTATCAGTGCACAGCCCCATGCAGGGCTCGAACTCATGAACAGTGAGACCATAACATGAGCTGAAGTCAAGAGTCAGACCCTTAACTGACTGAGCCACCCCAGTGCCCCTCTTGTGTTCCCTTTTACACTTTTATATACCCATACAAACATACAGCCCCTCTTCTGCAAAACTGCAAAATATCCCCAATTCTTACTCCCTAAGTTTATATTTAGACGCAACTTAAAACAGCTAGCTGAAGGTGGCGAACTATCTGGCATCCAATCCCTGAACGTCAACCGCTTTTTACTGCGTCCCCAGCTCCCTCACTAGTGACTCATCTCCTGCCTGGACAAGGAGACTGTCTTCCTGGCCTGCTCCTTCCAGGTCCCTTGACTGCAGTGCATCTCCGTTGGGCGCTCTGCCCACCAGGGGACCCTGGCCAAGGTCTGCAGACATTTTTGGTTGTCACAACAGAGGGAAAGGGTGCTTCTGGATCTAGTGGTAGCGGCCTGGGATGCTTCTAAACATTATGGAATGCAAGGGGACCCCCCCAACAACGACACATCCGGCCCAAGGTCTCGGTCGTGCTGGCGTTGAGAAGCCCTGCTCAGTGCCTCATCTCCCTGCAACCAGCAGCGAACATTCTTCAGTGTCTCCCCAGCACTCCCGGGACAAAATCCAAAATCTTCCCATGACCTGCAAGCTCCATTAGGATCTCTGACTTCATCTCGCCCACCTCTCTGGCCCAGCTTCACCACCCATTCCCTCTGCGAATCCTCAAACATGCCACGCACATCCCAACTTCCTGTTTTCCCAGCCTGGCGCCCCCCTGCACACGCAGCCACGTGTGGAGCTTCTCTGCTGCGGTCCCAGCTCTGCCCCAGCCTTCCCGGTCTGCGTCTAGAACACCGCCTTCCCCTGTCCTGCCAGCATCCGGCCGCACCTGACGTGTGTGTGATCGACGGCACTCCTGTGTGCTTTGTCCGCCGGCTCACTGGCCCCCGTGGACCTGCACCGGGCACATGAGAGACCCTCGGCAGACACCTGGTTGATAAGTGGGTCTTTGCGGAGAACCTCACAGGTGCGTCCACATGTCCCGCAGAGCCGCTCATGTGCCCACGTCCGGTGGGCGAAGGGAGAGCAGAGATACATCAGGTCTGTGGCTGGCACGCCTACGCCATGCACACCCCTGGGCACGTCTAGGACTTGACGCATTGTTGCCTGCTCTTTAAAGTGTTTTCCTGCATTTGCAGCCACTGCACATGGGTTTTGCTGGGAACGTTTCCTATAACAGTCGTGTTTGCTTTCCAACCCAGAGTCCTTCCTGTTTTCATTTCTTCAGTCTGCCACTTGGCCTTGATGCCGAGGCCCCCCCTCCCAGGACTGGAGGAACATGGCCTTGGCCCTGCTTGCGCAGGTCCCTGTTGCCACTAAACACCATGTTTGCAGGAGCAGCCCCTCCCTGTACTTAACAATGCTGCTTTTAGGGCACAACACAGCCTTGTGTCCTGTTCTAGTGCTCAGTGAACCAGAGGACGGACACTTGGACAGAGAGTCACCTCTCACCAGCCACAGGGGACAGCTGTGACCAGTGGGTCCCGGGAGTAGGACTCTAGGTGGGGTTTTCAGTCCATCTTCTGGACCACGTCTGGGTGGGCAGGTCAGACAGCCTAGGTGTAGGCAGAGGCCAGCGGGAGCTCCCCTGGGGCAGGGGCCTGCCCTGTACATCAATGCCTCTCCTACTGGCTGCGGGATGGGACCTGATGACAAGATGTGCTGGGAGCCACAGGACCTGACCCCATGGCCCGCTGAAGGGCCCTGCCTCAATTCCTCCCAGCTCCCGTTTCCTTACCCATTGAATTAAAACAACCCAGCAATGCAGGGCCCGGATGCTCAGTGGGTTCAATATCCGACTCCTGATTCCACACCCTTCCCCTGTAGGTCATGGTCTTGTGGCCATGAGATCGAGCCCTGCACGAGTCTCTGTGCTGACAGTGTGGAGCCTGCTTGGGATTCTCTCTTTCCTTCTCTCTCTGCCCCTCCCTCACTCACCTGTGTCTCTCAAAAGAAATAAAATAAACGTAAAAAATAAACCCACAGTTACTGACTCACATGATCTCTGGAGTATTTGAAAATTAAAAAAAATTTTTTTGAGAGAGAGAGAGAGAGAAAGAACATGAGCAGGGGAGAGGCAGAGAGAGAAGGGGAGACACAAAATCTGAAGCAGGCTCCAGGCTCTGAGCTGTCAGCACAGAGCCCAATGCAGGGCTCAAACGCACAAATCGTGAGATCATGACCTGAGCCGAAGTCGGACGCTTAACTGACTGAGCCTCCCAGGTACCCCAAACCACCCAATCTTTTACTTTTAAATCGAGGCATAATTTAGTAAAATTTGTCCTTTTGTGTGTGTGTGTAGTTTTGTAAGTTTTATGTAGTCAGCACCACCAAAATCGAGATATAGAATATTTTTGTCACCCCAAAAAAATTTTTGTGCCTCTCTATAGTCAAACTCTATAGCATAGCCGTCACAACCCATCTGATTTCTGACCCTATCACTTGGCCTTTTCCAGAATGTCATATAAATTGAACCATCCAGTATGTAGCTTTTTGAGTTTGGCTCCCTTTATCTTTCTAGCACAAAGCACAACAGATTCACCGATGTTTTTGCATTTGTCAGTAGCTTGTTCCTTTTTATTGCTGAGTAGTATTCATTCCATCTTGTGGCTGTGCCACGGCCATTCCATTGTGGGAGGGCATCCGGTTGTTTCCAGAACTTGGTGGTTGTGCACAGAGCTGGATTCTGGGTGAGCAGTTTGCATCTCTCTAGGGTAATGAGTAGGACCCAGGGGTCATGTGGTAAATGTATGCCAAGCTGTTTTCCATGGTGGCTGTACCATTTTGCACTCCCACCAGTAATGTAAGAGAGTCCTAGTTTCTCTGCATCTTTGCCGGCATTTGTTTTTGTGTTTTGTTTTGTTCTGTTTTAGCCATTCTAATAGGTGTGTACTGTGAAGTTGTATTTTATCTGTCAATCGGTAGCTCCCAGTTTTCATAGGCAGTATGGAAATGGGGGTGGGAAACAGGGCTCTGGAGCCAGAACATCTGAGTTCAAATTTGAACTTGATTATTTATTAACTCTTTAATGTTTAACTTTCTTATAGGAAAAAATAGATTGAATGCGAAGTTGTTCAAGGATTTAAATATTAGTATGAATGACAGGTACTTAGTGTTCCCAATGTTAAACCACTACTATTACTAGAATAATGCCTGACCTCTGGTTCTCCCCATAAACATCAAGAAAGGCGCCAGGATACCGCTTTTATAGATGAGGACATTGAAGCTCAGTGGAAAAACCGCGTTTCCCAGTTCTCTAGCAGATAGTTATAGGCATAGAATGAGTTCTGGTCAATGAGATGTAAGCCTAAATGTCATGAGGGGCTTCTGGAATTTTCCTTAGCAGAAATACGACATGACCTTTTACTTTTCCTTTTTCTGTTGGGAATGCAAACCTGTTGGCTGTATCTCCAGCAGCCTTTTTGGACCATGAAGCAATCTTAAAAATATAAATACATGTTGAGGACCAAAACATAGGGATGTGGGTCCCTGATGGGATCATGAAACCACCATATTAGCTCCATACTACCCATCCCTAGACTTCTTCCGTGAGAAAAATTAAATTCTTTCTTGTTTAAAACAAAAACAAACCCACAAAACGTGGTGGCTTACTTACAACAAACATTATTCTCACGGCCACAGTTCGATGGTTGATTAGGGTTCAGCTGACTTGAGCTGAGCTTGGCTGTGACTCTGCCCTGACTGTAGGCTGGCTGGACTTGGCTCTAAGCTGAGGGTCAGATTTAGGTCTTCTCCACTCCACATGCCTCCCATTCTTTTTGGACCAACCTTTCATGGCAATGTCAGAAGTGCTAGAGAACAAGGTCAATTTCACGGACACGTTAAGAACCACTGTTTGCATCCTGTACATTAACATGCCGTTGGCCAAAGCGCTTGGCCAAATCAACCCTCAGTGGGGTGTGGAAACATATCTTTTCTGTAATGGAGCAACTGCAAGGCAAATGACAAAGAGAATTGACATGGGAGGGGTGGAAAATTGGAAACAATGATACCATTCACTATGGCTACACTGAGGTATGACCATTGTGTCTGCCATTTTTCAAGATGGCAGGGACCTGATAACGGAGGTAGAATATAGCCGATGAATAAGGTGAGTGGAAAGCATTTTATTTTTTTTAATGCCTATTTATTTATTTTGAGAGAGAACAAGCCCTAGTTGGGGGAGGAGCAGAGTGAGAGGGAGAGAGAGTATCCCAAGCAGGCTTCACACTGTCAGCCCAGAGCCTGATGTGGGGCTTGAACTCACGAATTTAAAGATCATGACCCAAGCCAAAATCAAGAGTTGGATGCTTAACTGACTGAGCCACCCAGGTGCTCCATAGAAAATATTTTAAAGGAAAACATTGGGTTTTCTTCATCCAGAAAGCTAAACCACTTCCTCATCCAGACAGAAAGCTTATGCAGAAGGAAGAAGATCTGATTTCCGATCTCTAGCCAGATCGGGCATTGATGAACTTCTCAAGGGTAAGGCTTGTATGTGATTTTAATTTATTTTTTATTTTTCTAGTACCTTCCCCAATTCCTGACACCACCCTTGGCTTAGAGCCAGGGCCAAATCAATGTTGATGCATTTATTCACGAATATGTGTGAGTCTGACTTTTTTTCACCAAAGACCCAGCAACACTCTCATAAGTTTATGGAGAACAGGGTTTCTTAACTGTTGTACAATGGACACGTGGGGCCAGATCATTCTTTGTTGTGGGGCTGTCTGGTGCATCATAGGACATTTGATAGCATCTCTCGCCTCTACCTACTACTCCTTCCTCAACTGAAACAACCAAAAATGTCTCTGGGCTTTGTTAAGTCACTCTTTATATAGAGAGAAGAGCCCATAATGCCCCGTCTATGCAGTAATTTTGACAAACATGTCCAAAGTGCAGAAATTTAACTTAAAATAATAGAAATAAGGGGGTACCTGGGCGGCTCAGTCGGTTAATTGTCTGAGTTTTGATTTTGCTCATGTCATGATCCCAGGCCATGGGATTGAGCTTCGAGTCGGGCTCTGTGCTGACAGTGCAGAGCCTGCTGGGAATTCTTTCTGCCCCTCCTCCACTTGCATTCGCACTCTCTCAAAACAAACAAACTTTAAAAAAAGGAAAAGAAATAAACTGCCTCAAGACAGTTGGATTGCATCTACCTATTTGTAGCTAAATATTGTGTGCAATTTCTCACAGCTTTAGAACTGGTCACCAGCCTGAGGAAGTTTAATGAACTGCAGACATCAAGCACCATGTTGGCCTCCAATTATTCTGTTGGCACAGGGTTTTCATTGGGTTGATAAAATTCCATCTTTCCCTTGACTGATGTTTTTTTGAGGGTCTCCTATGGGCCAGGCACTGTTCTAGGCACTGAGGATAGAGCAAGAAATGGAGGTCCTTATGGACTTCCTATCCTGGAGTGAGAGAACAAGATGAACATATAGACACAAATATACCGTATCAACTCTTTCGTTCTAGGTGCTAGGAAGAAAATAAGCAGGGAATGACTTGGAGAGAGCAGCCATTTCAGGAGAAAAATTCCAGGAAGTGAAAGAAGCGAGCATGTGGAACTTTGGGAGAAGTATAATCCAGGCAGAAAAAAGGCAATTTTCCCTTTCCATGTGGCGATATGATGATGCAAGATCCAGGATTTACCTTCTCCTCCCCCCTTCCTCCTCCTTCTTCTTTCTTTTAGAAAAATCAACTGAGATAACTAAGGTGATGAGAAACGTATCAAAGCCCTTTGACCCCCAAATTTTTGTCAAACAAGCTTTGTGTCTGGCCAAGTCACCTCCCACCTGTGGGCCTCAGTTTCCCCATGCATCCAATGTGAAAGTTGATCCGGAGCTTTCTTGGACAGAGGGGAGAGGAGTGTTGTGTTGGCCACTGGGTTTGAATGCTGACTCCGCTCTTCTCTAACATAGTAGCTGTGGAAAAATGTGTTCACCTCTCTGAGCCTCGGTGTCTTTGAAACAACCCTCTTGGGACTGGATGAAATGCCCTGAGTCTAGCCTGGGATCTCTGAAGCCCTGCACCTCGCAGACTCCCAGGTCTCAGGGAGAGGATCCCTTTGAAAGGGGATTGTGAAGAGCCAGGCCGGTGGGGTACAGAGTTCCAGTCTCACTGCTGCAACGACCCTAATGGTAAGCATTCTCGGTCATTTGGAGGGCAGCTCCAGCTTTGTAAGCTGTCAGATCTACATGCTTTCACTGTGGACCACAGTGTCAGGAAAGGAAGGGTCAGCTGGGATTCCAGCACCAGAGGGAACATGTCACCTTGCATTTCTGAAAAATCAAACACGAATCTACGACACCTGGAATGTTCTGGGACAGGAAGTGTGTCTGGCTATTTGGATTTCCCATGTGTTTGGATTCTGGGAAAGCAGGTGTTTTCTAAATGAAAATCAAGGTCAACCAAGATGGACAGGTCCAGATGTTCATAATAACCAGGCTCCAGCCAGAGGAAAACTTCATCTGCATGTGTGATGGTGCCCGGAAGGCAGGAACGAGGGGCTGCCCTGACTAGCTATCTGGGTGGTCAGGACAGCTGGGTGCCCTCATGCCCCTTCTCCCTCCTCCTCTCCATCAGAAGCTGGGTTCAGTTTGAGGGTATCCTCTCCTTCTCAGACACCTTTGCAGCTAGGAGTGATCACATGACTTAGGTCTGGCCAGTGGTAAGCAGAGGTGTGTCATC
Source organism: Helogale parvula (assembly GCA_004023845.1). Lineage (NCBI taxonomy): Eukaryota > Metazoa > Chordata > Mammalia > Carnivora > Herpestidae > Helogale > Helogale parvula. The sequence continues at coordinate 47,794 of PJEM01010686.1, read as the reverse complement.
GGGGGCATCTGAATAAATTCCTGTGTGCCAGACGCAAGGGAGCTAGCCGGCTGGTACGTCCCCATGATCCCCCCGCCCTTCCCCACTTGCCCTGTCTGCAGCCTCCATTGGGTCCAGAGACGGAGTGGCCGTCTTCCGGGCAGGAAGGAGAAGGCTACATGCGCAGGATGGCAGAGAGGAAAAGCACGCCCAGCAGTGCATGGGGCCAAGGTGCTGGTCCTGGGTTGCCCACCTCTGGACTTCTTGACATGTGAGAAAAAGTAAACCCCATTCAGTTAAGCCCCCTACTCTGTTTCTGCTCCATTCGGAGGGACTTAGGGCTGATGATTCAGTGTACCGATGTTTCGGACCCTGTGTTGGGCACCTTCTCTCAGTCCCCATTGTTTCACTAAGACCCCACAACCCTCCTCGGGGTCATATCCGAGCCCAGCTTGACAAATGAGGAAACTGAGGCTCAGAGAGGATTTCTCCCCACCCCTGCTCGCAATCCTGCAGGCTGTTGGTGGTGGAGTTGGGGTTTGAACTCAGGGCTGCTTGCTTCGTGATTTCCCACCCTGTAACTCTAACAGTAAATAGCAACAGAGGCACAGAATTGGCTGTGGGTCTGAATCCTGGCAGGCCACTTGCTAATTGTTGGAGGGATGCTGCCTAGTGCCTCTGAGCCTCAGTTCCCTCCTCTGGGACCAGGGATGGTAGCAGGGCCTACTTTGTAGGGTGCAAGAGACAGAGTGCAAAGGTGTAGAGAGACAGAGAGAGATGGAATGTGAGTGGGGGAGGGGCAGTAAGAGCAGGAGACACAGAATCCAAAGCAGGATCCAGGCTCTGAGCTGTCAGCATAGAGCCCAACGTGGGGCTCGAACTCATGAACCAAGAGATGATGACCTGAGCCAAAGTCGGATGCTCTACCTACTGAGCCACCCAGGAGCCTCAACCTAAGTACTCAGACTCTTGCAGAAGCCCCTCTTACTCTGAAAAGGTATCCTAGTTTCCCTTTCCAGGTGGAGAAACTGAGGCTTGGAGAGGAGAAGTTTCATTCTGAACCTCAGTCTCTTCATCTGTAAAACAGGAATGGGAATAGTACCTGACTTATATGGATATTTTGGATTGAATGAGATAAGGTATAGGCAAAAGTCAGCCCGGTGCCTAGCACATAGTGAGCACTCAGTTAATGCAGTGGGTGCTATAGCTTGCTATTACTGTCCCACAGCTTTGCACCAGCCATTCCACTCATCTCTTTCATCGCCTCAGGAATTCCAAGGGTGGACGTATGACCTGATTGTAGGCTGCGGTGGGCCTCTGCCCTGTGGTCAGCCTCCACGTGACTTTGCTAAGACGGGGTCACAGTGATGGAGGTTGGCCAGGGGCCAGGTGGGGAGAAAGCTGTCACAGCTCTCCCCATCCACGGGGACCAGCCAGGACTTCCTCTCACAAACCGTTAGTCCTGGGAGGCTGAAGCCTGTCCACTCACAGATGCTCCGGACAGATAAAGAGCTGTCCCTGCCCAGGCCCCACTGCCGGGTACTCCTGATTTATGGAGAAATTCCTCTGTGTCAGACGTGACCTTGTCTTTTCTCTGCTGGTATCTGCCGGACAGCCCCTGGCAGGGCCCCCTGCCTTCGAGTCACTTTTCTGTAGGGCAGTGGAGAAGGGGGTCAGGACACACCCCCCCCCCACACTCCTCTCTCTCTCACCCATACTCTCTCCCACACACACTCACACTCATATTTGCTCTCAGGCATCGAGGGGGCGGCGAGGGACTGCCTTCTCTCTGTGGGTTCCCAGAGCAGTGCTCTGTTCTGCTGTGTGCCCTGGGGGGAGAGGTAGACGAACGGATGGGTACAAGAATAGTGGAGTGTGTATTCTTTGGTTCACTGGCTCAGCCTCTGTCTATTAAGTGCCTACTGCATGCGGGCTCTGCTCCAGTTTTGGGGGAGAACAGGACTACACAGAGCCTGCTCTCAAAGGTCCACCCGTCCAGCTGATGCATAAATGAGCAGAGGGAGAAAGGAGGCTCTGGCACTCACACCCCCATTTCACAGGGGAAACCCCCCTTCCTCAGGGGACAAGCCAGACTGAACGGCGGGGACAGATGGCCACATCTCCTTGTTCAGGTCCCAAACGCAGGAAAGGACTCGGGTGGCACAAGTGACCCCCACCTTGTGCTTACATGGACCTGGATGGGTGCCTCCCTAAATGCCGCGCCTGGGGACCTCAGGCTGCCTCTGCTGAGTCTTGCCGCCTTCAGAGAGGACACTGGGCCTCTGGAAGAATTCTCATTGATCCAGGGCTCTGGGGAGACACAGTAGCTGCCCTGGGAGCATCCCCCTGAGCGTGGGACAGAGCAGGCCCATCCCAGCGCTGACAGGCAGGTGGGGGGGGGGGGGCGACGTTGACAGGAGCTGATGTTTACGCTTGGCTGGTGTGCCCAATTGTACCAGAGCAGCCTGCAGATTCACCACACCACTTCGTGGCGGGGACGGCTCCCCCAGCCCTTAGATGAAAGCACAGGTGCTGACAGAGGGAGAGGGGCTTGCCTGACAGCACACAGCAGGTAAGAGGCAGGGCAGGATTCAAATCTTCTCCTCTGCCCTTTGCAAAATGTGGCTCCAAGCAGTAGAGTTATAGGGATTGTGGCAGCGAGAGGGGTTTGGGACAGAGGGCTGGGGACAAGCCTTGGGAAATGTGTTCACTGATGGGGAGGGGATGGGAAAGAAGGCTTGTGTTCAGGGAGTGGAGGTGGGCTGAGCCTGAGCAGGTGCTGGACATTGACCCCAGGACCCTGCAGGGCTAGGCTGAGGGTATGTAATCTGGACCTCACTGTACACGTGCTATGAGACGCAGCTCAGAGGAACACTTGTCGCTTAGGGCCACACCCCATGGCAGAGGCAGAGCCAGGGCTCGAAGAGAATCACAGCAAACACTAGGAAGGAAAAAAAAATCCCAAAGCAATATTTCAATCCACCAGATAGTGCAGTTAAAATGAAGCAGCCACCCCAGTTATTTGGTCTCCGGTAGGAAAACAAACGTCCACGTGACCTCCCCCCTCCCCCCGCGCCCAGTCTCACCTGCTCCTGTCCCCTCCTCGTCCCCTCCCAGCCAGATACCCAAGATCCAGGGGAACAAAAACGCTGGGGGAAAACCCTAGGCCGTGACTGTCCTGAAGCTGAAAGTCAAGTTGCCAAAATAAACTCCCTTTGTCTTTCTTCATTTTTCCGTGTTTAAATAATAATAATCTGAAAATGAAGTCATTGTGTTCACCGGTCAGCCTGCCTGGCGTTGCCTGTGGTGCCCCAGGCAGTCCTCTGGTGGGGGCATCGTGGCCCATCTCCCTGGCTCCTACTTGGGGGCTCAGCCCCCCACTCTGGCATGACCCCCTGCCCCTCCCCCCACGTCTCATCAAAACGTGTCCATCCCGTGTGCCATTCTCTCAGAGTCCAGTTCCCTGCTCCCAGAAGGGGCCACCCCTCCCCAAGGCCTTGTCCCTCATTGGTGGCTCCAACTCTCTCTTTTAGAGATGGGTGGCCTCAGAGACAGAATTCCCCCTCACCCCCCCAAGGAATGGATGAGTCTCCAGCAGTGGAATCTGGAGCCTGGGAGACGCTAGGTGGGGAATCTTTGTAGGGAAGAAGGGTGGTTGGAGCCCTCGAGCTAGAAACACACTCCCTCTGGCCCTTCTGCTCCTCGTCTGTCTTCCACGACAGGCCGGGCAGGTGTCCTGCCCTCGGCCTCCATGGCGCGGAGAGACGCCCCTTGCCCAGCTGACTGTGCCGGCTGCCTCCCACTGCCTTCTCTTCTCAGCAGTGGCATTCCTGGGGCAGTCCCTGGAGGGTCTTATTCTTAACTTCCCTCCCCCTGCAGGGACTGCAGTCTCCGGTACACAGTAGGTGCTCCATGGTGGCCTCAGAGCCGAGGAAGGAAACCCTGAGCTCTGCCTTCCAGTCCGTGTCCTTGGCAGTCACCTCTCGTGCGTTTCTTCCCTCTTGGGGCTCCCCCTACCCGCTCGGACCCTGGCACTTGCAGGAAGCGGGGAGAGGCAGTGCTGGGGGTGGGCCATCAGACAGCCACGTGGCTATAAGCCCTTGCTGGCTTCCGGCTCCTTGTTGGACCGATGGGAGTAACAGCATGTCACCTCTTATGGTGCAGGGGCCATCCGAGGAGGTAATGCGTGTAAAGTGCTCAGTCGGGCTCCTGTTCATAGTAGGAGCTTAATGATGGAAGGTTCTGCTGTGTTTATGATCTGAGAAGGCAACACAGCTAAGAATTTTCCGCACACGAGCCGTGAGCCCAGCACCGTGCCGAGAGATTGATGCTGGTGCTATGTGCTGGGGGCGTTTACTGTCCCCATTTTACAGGGCACAAAGCTAAGCCTTAGTAAGTGGCCAGGCTGGGCCTGAGTTCAGGAGTATCATCTTTCACTTGCTGGGGCTTCCTGCATGAAGTCCTTGAAGCCCGAGCTTGCTGGCCTGGGCTGGGAACACAGATGTTCTCCCTGCCGTCGGTGTGTCCCGGGGTGGTGGGGGGAGGGTCCATGGCCTGCACCGCCTCCAGCCGGGACAATACAGGCAGGCACAAATGCACGCGTACACACGCACACACTCACAGACACCCGTGTAGACATACAGGTGCACGCGCTCGCATACCTGCGCACAGGGGAGGTGAAGGCTCTGGCACAGGCAGATGCTGACACTCTCCGGGTGGGGGGAGGGGGCTGTCCTTGTTAACTAGGGGCCGATTTCTGGCTGGGAAGAGAGAAAAGGGTCCCAGATCGTGGGCTGGGATGTCCAGCTGCCTCTGGAGGGTGGGCCCGGCTGGCCACGTGGACACAGGGGTCACTGAGTTCTGCAAACAGGAGGCCCAGCCTAGACCTGCTGGACTGGAAACTGCTGACCTTAGGTGGCTGGGGCCGGATGCTCACTTCTGACCCCTCTGGGGGCAGGAGGGCAAGCATTGGCTTAGGCGTTGAGCCTGACTCAGGGCAGGACGGTAGCAGGCTGGGGAGGTCCCCATGTGCTGAGGGTTCAACAGCCCGACCTGCCAGTGCACCTGGAGGTGTGCCCCTTCCCCCAAGTCCCCTTGGCTTGCTCACCGAGCCCACTGACCTCCTCCGGCAAGTGGAAAGACATGGTGCTCTAGCCAGTGCTGTCCAACAGAACTTTCTACAGTGACAGAACTATTCTGCCTCCCCACCTTCCAATGGGGCTGCCAGTGAAGTTACAGAGCCCAGAACTGAAATTTCAATTCAATTTCATTCAATTTAAATTTAAGTAGCCATGTCAGGTAGCGGCTACCACACTGGATCATGTGGCTCTAGATGTCAGCAGGTGGGAGGGACAGAGGGCTTGAGTTCTGAGGGGGATGCAGGGCGGGGCTCAAGCCCAGCTTGTCTGCTCAATGGCTGGGACCCACTCATGTTCACAGAAGGACACCCCCCCAGGACCCGACACCAGTGTGGGTGCTCAGGTCAGCACAGGGCCCTCGAGTCATCTGCCTGGACTTGAGTCCTGGGCTGCGGGCGTGCCTCAGTTTCCCCATGGGTAAAGTTGGGGCAAGAGTGGTGCAGACTTCTAGTAAGTGCCCTGAGTGTTAGAGGCGAGTTAACAGAAGTGTCAGAAGGCAAACTCCTAAGCCCTGCAGACTGGGATTTTCTGACCATTGTTGACAGAGGCTAGCTCTCGGGGCTCCAACGTCCTTGGCTTGGAAGTGGGGTACAGGGACTGGCCATGTTCGTGTATGCAAGCTTAGCATTTAACAAGGATCTCTCCAAGCAAGGGGGCTCTGGTCATCCAGGGGCCCTCCTTTCTTATTAGGGATAACATTCCTACCAACTCTCAAAGCAAATCCTTAAGAAGTGGGAGAAAAATGTGAATTCTCTTTAATTAAAATTCCTTCCCAGGCCCATCCACCTGGGCAAGCAGGCCCCTGGCTGCTAAGGGACTTGCAGGTCTGTAGGAGCGGCGAGGACCTGAGGGATCCGAGGGACCGAGTTTAGGATCCGGTTCAGGGAGGGCATCCGACACCCACGCCAGGGGCATGAGCCAGGTCTCCCTGGACTCACACTGCAATCGCCTGTCCTTCCCGTGACAAAGACACAGCATCTCCTGGTCCCTGCAGCGAACCAGAGCATCGCAGCGCCCGATCTCTAGGCCATCCAGATGACCTGCATAGTGAGGACTTTTGTTACCAGTCCGCAGTCTGCAGAGCTCGGGGACAGAGCGGCGATGTGACTGCCCCAGCCTCAGAGTGGGTGCACGACCGGGGCTGCCGGACTTGCAGGCGGGAGCTGCTCTCTGTGTCAGGATGCCTGGGTCAACAGCCAGAAGTTCCTCAGGGGCAGCGACCGTGAGAGGCCCTGTCCAGACACAAGGCACAGAGCCATAAACCAAGACCTTTTCTGTTCTCGTCCTTTGTTAAAGCAGCACAGTAGACCTGTCTCATCCAAATGCACTTTGTCCTGCCTCCGTGGGTAAAACTGCCTGCAGAGGCGTCGGTCACCCTGACTGTCCTGGGGCTTCTTCCGGAATGAATGCCGGCATCCATCCATGAGCTACCGTTCCTTTATCGTCACATCTTGTTTGCGGCAAACCAGTATTGCCCAGACTGGCCCCCACCCTCGATGAGTGAGTTTACTGTTGGTGAGATACCAACTGAATGCTTGGAGGATGCTATTTAAAAAGGAGCTCCAGGGGCACCTGGGTGGCTCAGTTGGCTAAGTGTCCGGCTTCACATCAGGTCATGATCTCATGGTTCGTGGGTTCGAGCCCCACGTCGGGCTCAGAGCTGACAGCTAGGAGCCTGGAGCCTGCATTGGATTCTGTGTTTCCCTCTCTCTCTGTCCCTACCCTGGTCATTCTCTCTCTTTTTTTTTCTCTCTCAAGAATAAATAATAAATATCAAAAAATTAAAAAAAAAAGATCTTCAGAAACCTCACTATTGTGGGATATTGTTAGGACATTGTTCCCTCAGCTTATGAGACCTACTTTATTTGGAACCATAAGAGAAATTGCCTTTGGATCTCAAAGTCAAGAAAGCCCATACTTCTGGACAATCAACTTGTTTATATCTTGTGGAATCTGAGCATCTTGAAGTTGGCCATTTTCCTTCTTTGCTTTGGCCACTAGGAAGCTCAGGATTATATATGGAGCCCACTTTTGGCACTACAGTGCATGCATATTAGGGCTGTGCCCTGTTTCAGCTGAAACGTTCATGTCCCCCTCCAGCCATTTACTTACTTCGTATTTTCTTGTTCACACACCTTTGCAAAAATCACCTCAAATCCATTTGCAATGAGAGCAAGGTAAACCTAAATAGCAAGTTATGAGAGATTGTCCAGGCCATTTGCCAGGTTAGGTCTGGGGTGGTTTTGGTCATTTTCAAAATGGATCTCAATCTGGAAATCTCCATGCATGCCTCCCATGTGAAGAGTGTGAAGGAAAAGACACACTTGAATGTAGGATGTCTTAGGACTTTGCTGACAAGTCGTGTGCTTAGGTTACAGTCGAATCTGGTAAATAGGGTTGGGTCGGGCCGTGTACAGAGTCAGGACGCTGGGTTTATACTCTTCACGCTGGTGCAGCTGTGTAACACGGGAAAGGTTGCTTCACCTCTCTGAGCTTTGTACCGCTGATACGGGGAGGCAAACATGACCCCCAGCCCTGTTTAAACAGCTTACATGGGATTTCTATGAATTACCATTGAGGGTTTGGAAGAGCTGGAAAGTGAGACACATCATAGGCTGGCTCACCCAGCCTGTTACCTGGGGGGTTAGGTTGGACCCTGGGGTCGAAGTTATGCCTCTGGGGTCTGGATCTGAGTGATATAATCCAAACTTAACCAATAGCGGGTCACAGAGTTTTGGGGTTCTGCTTCAGCCCACACAGTTTATAGTAGCTTTGCAACCCCCACCCAAAAGCATCTGTCACTCACCAGATGTCCCCATTGGTTCCTCCCCCCCCCAACAGGCTCAGCAGGTAACCAAAGGCTAAACTTAGGATATTCCGTGTTAGTTTGGTTTAGAAAGCTAAAACCAACCATATGAGAAAATCCCTAACCATGCTAGGTGGTTTTCACCTTCCTGACAATCTGGGGTCTCTCAGGCTGCATTTCCATTTTCTCCGGGCCTACCAGGAAGCCCGGAACAAAATGCAAATTTCAACTATGATAATTTTATAGATCACTGTTACCTGGGGTTTTATGTTTCTATTTCTTATCCCCACCACGAGCCCTGACTCCTGACTCCTATTTCTATTTTCCTGGTTTTCATTTGTTTTTCTAATTCATATTTTTGAAATATGAAAAAAAAAAAGAAATGGAACAGGAAAACCACCTCTTTGCTCCTCTTCGGTCAGCAGCCTAATCCCCCTCTGCTCCCTGGGGGGCCACTGCGTGGACACGTACAGCTGCCTGAGAAAGTGTGTGGTTGTCGTGGATAACTGCATGTCCTTACCCGGGTGTAATCATGGAGGTCTCCCTGTGTGACTTGCTGGTTATCTAATGCGATGTGTTATTTCATTGTGTGGCCTTATCATAATGTATTTGACCAGTCCCCTATCTGTGACATTTAGCTTGTGTCTCCTGCTTTTGCTGTTATAAATAACGCTGTCTTATGGGACACCTGGGTGCCTCAGTCAGTTGAGCGTCTGACTTCGGTTCAGGTCATTATCGCACAGTTCTTGAGTTCGAGCCTCGCGTGGAGCTCATACGAGACCCCTTCAGATCCTGTCTCCCTCTATCTGTGCCTTCCACTGTTCACATTCTCTCTTTCCCTCAAAAATAAAAAAACATTAAAAGAATATAATGCTGTCATGGGGCTCCTGGGTGGCTCAGGTGGCGTCTGACTTTGGCTCAGGTCATGATTTCATAGGTTCGTGAGTTCGAGCCCCGTATTGAGCTCTGTGCTGACGGCTCGGAGCCTGGAGCCTGCTTCAGATTCTTTGTCTCCCTCTCTCTGACCCTCCCCTACTCATGCTCTGTTTCTCTCTCAAAAATAAATAAACATTAAAAAAATATGTAATGGTGGTATAAGCAAGTGTGTATATACCTCCCTGCATGCATGGAAAAGTATTTCTGATCAAGAAGTGGATAGTTAGGTCACGGTACGAGAGATTTAAAATTTGAAAGTCGTCTTGCCAAATCGCCTCCCACTGTGGTTGTAGGTGTTTACACACCCCACGCGCAGGGCAGGGGAACGTCCGTTTCCACATCTTCTCATGCCTGGGGTCCTCACGCTTGCTCATGTCTGCCCCTCTCCCGCGAGAGCATCAGTATTGCATCGTGGTTCTCACTCTCACTCCCTGGTTGTTAGTGACTGGGGGTCTCTTGTCAGATTTCTCCTACTTTCCTCACTGCGGTTCATATTCCTGGTTCGTTTTCTGTTGGGTGGTCTTTTGTTATTGCTGTGGGCTTACAGGCGTTCTTCACATATTCTGAATGTTAATTATACAAGTAATATTCCCCCTAGTCTTTTTAACACTTTTTATAATTTATTGAGCTTTGGTTATGGTGGTTTTTTGACATGCAGAAATTTGAGGGTTTTTTGTTAAGGTAGAATTGACATAACATTATATTATCTTCAGGTATACAATGTAATGATTCAATATTTGTAAATATTGCAAAATGATCACCACCATAAATCTAGTTAACATCCAGCACCATGTACGGTTACATTTGTTTCTCATGATGAGAACTTTAAAAATTTACTCTTCTAGCTATCATTTTTAAAAGTTTACTTATTTTGAGAGAGGGAGAGAGAGGGGAGAGGGAGCGAGCACGAGCAGGGGAAGGGTAGAGAGAGAGGCAGAGAGAGAATCCAAAGCGGGCTCCATGCTGTCAGCACAGAGCCCGACGCAGGGCTCAGTCTCACAAACCGTGAGATCATGACCTGAGCCAGAATCGAGTCTGATGCTTAACCGACCGAGCCACCCAGGCGCCCCATCTCCTACTACTTTTAAATATGCAATGCCGTATTATTAATTTGTTAATTGATAATTAATAGGTCACCATGACTTATTTATTTTATAACTGCAGGTTTGTATCTTTCTACCCCTTCACCCAGAAATTTCAGTTTCAATGCAGTAAAATGTCTGGTGTGTGTGTGTGTGTGTGTGTGTGTGTGTGTGTGTGTGTGTGTGTGTGTGTGGCTTCTCCCTGATGTGCCTTTCTGCCAAAGGGTTCCCTGCTGCAAGCATGGTGAACATATACTCCTATATTTTCTTCTATTGGTTTTGAAGCTTGGGTTTTTTAACTCATTTGCCTATCTGAATTTAATTTCATGAATGGTGGGTAGTGATTTTTTCAAATATGGTGGCTGCCTGCCCAGATACTGGTCCACCTGCTCCCCTTCCCCCGGGCACCCTGTCCCCTGCTGGGCATGGTTCCAGTGATTTATGTGTCCATTCTACTCATCCTGCTCTCCTCTTCCAGGCCCTTTTCTAGACTGGATTACAGTTTTTGGGTTTTTATTTTTAAATTTATTGAGTTTTTCCAATACATTTTTATATTGAAGTGAAAGTCACATAACATAATGTTTACCACTTAAAACATTTTGAAGTGTGCCGTTCAGTGGCTATTAGTACATTATATGGTGTGTGGCCTTCATTACTGCCCAACTCCGGACCCTTGTCATCTCCCAGAAAGAACCCCCATCCACCAGCACCCACTCTCCAATCTCCCCTCTCCCAGTCCCCCGCAATCTGCTTTCCGTCTCTTTGGGTTTGTGTGTTCTGAGCATGTCATATAAATGTGATTACACTGTATGTGGCCTTTTGTGGCTCCCTTCTGTCACTTAGAATCTTTTTTTCAAGGTTTATCTCTGTTGTAGCACGTATTGATCCTTCCTTCCTTTTTATGGCTCAATAATATTCCATTGTAGGGACATACCACATTCCGTTTATCCATTCATCTGTTGACAGACATTTGTATTGTTTCCATTTTTGGCTGTTATAAATAATGCTACCATGAACATCTATGTACATTCTGATTTGAGCACATGTCATCATTTCTGCTGCGTATGTACACGCAGATGGAATTTCTGGGTCATAAAGTAATTGTATGTTTAACTTTTGCGGAGCCACCAAATTTTTTCCACAGTGCCTGCACCATTTTGTATCCTTGCCAACAATGTACAAATTTTCCAATTTTTCCACATCCTCGACAACACTTGCTAACTTCCACTTTTTGATTAAAGTCATTCTAGTGGATATGAAGTAGTATCTCATTATCGTTTTGAACTTCCTAATGACTAATAATTTTGAGCATATTTTTATGTACTTATTGGCCATTTGTAGATCCTCTTTGGGGGAATGTCTGTTCAAACTCTTTGTCTATTTCTATTTGCATTGTCTTTTCTACTATTGAATTCGAAGAGCTCTTTACATATGCTGGATAGTAGAACCTATCAGAAATATGATTTGCAAGTACTTTTCCTATTCTTTGGGTTATTTTTTGCTTTCTTGATAGGGTCTTTTTATGCACCAAAGTATTAAGATTTTTAAAAATTAATATGGATGAGGGACACCTGAGTGGCTCAGTTAACTGAGCCTCTGACCTTTTTTATTTTTTATTAAAAATTTTTTTAATGTTTATTTATTTTTGAGACAGAGAGAAAGCATGAGAGGGGGAGGGGCAGAGAGAGAGGGAGACACAGAATCGGAAGTAGGCTCCAGGCTCTGAGCTGTTAGCAAAGAATCCAACGCAGGGCTTGAACTCACAAACTGTGAGATCATGACCTGAGCCAAAGTCAGACGCTTAACCCACGGAGCCACCCCGGTGCCCTGAGCCTCTGATTCTTGATTTCAGCTCAGATCATAGTTTCACAGTTCATGGGATCAAGCCCCGCATTGGGCTCCACTCTGTCAGTGCGGAGCTTGTGCGGGACTCTCTCTCTCCCTTGCTCTCTGCCCTTCCCCTGCTTGTGCACTCTGTCTCTCAAAATAAATAAATAAACTTAAAAAATTATTATAGGTGATACCCAACCCTTGAGGGACATAGGAGGACAAAAACAAATCTTAAAGAGTAAATAAATAAATAAAGAACATCAGGTAGTGTAGGATAAGGGTTAAAGAAGCAGTGTTTCAATAGTTTCTATAAAAGTTCAAAAGTCAAGAGAGCCGAGGAAACATCTATAGATGTACAGGGCTAGGGCAGGAGTTAGGCTAACGCAGTGTAGGAGTGTGTTACTAATTTGCCAGCCACACTTTGGTGAGCATCTTCTCAAGGGCAGGATTGTGTGTGAGGAGTGGCAGCCCACGGAAGGATGGGTCCAGACCAGGAAGCGCAGCTGACAGGTCCGAGTCACACATGCCTGCACAGGTGGCCCGGGGAGCACTCAGGGTTGGGTGTGGCCCCATGACAGAAGGGAGGCCTTGCCTGGTGGCATAAAGAGTCCACAGTGTTCCAGTCAGAGCCTGGGCCGTGGGGGTGGGATGTGGAGCTTGGGAGTGGGAAGGAAGGGTCCACGGAAGGCCTGTCTGCCCCACAGGGGGACCGGCGTTGGCTCTGGGGGCAGAGTCGTCCGTGGAGAATGTTAGAGCAGAAGAAAGACATGATCAGACATTTGCACTTTGTGGGGGTCACACAGAGGGGAGGGGGTCAGCCTGGGGCCCAAGGGCCATTGGGATGCTAGGGGCAGCCGCAGGTCAGATTAGAGATGCTGGCTGGACAGATGTGCTTATATATATTTCTTTCATTATTTTTCTCTTAATACTGGAGCGGTCCATGATTGTTCCTGAGAATGGAAAGTATCCACTAGCAAGGAAAACATGAAGGATGGGCGAGGTGCAGAGAAAGCTGCCCAGAAAAATTACTGTTCACACCTTGTGGCCCCTGAGTGTGCACACGCAAACACACACATGCACACATGCACATGCATGCACTCACACACTGCCCCGCACCCAAGCATCCTACATGCTTGTTTGAAACTCTGTCCAATTCCTTAAATCAAATCCATGTTAGTGGACATTTCATTTCGAGCTTTATACAACTACAGCTCAAAATCAGGATAGTTGGCTAAAAATGACTGAGAACTAAAACAAGACATGGTGATCTACGTCTAACAGGGATGCTGGCTTCTGTGCGCACCCGCGATCAAGGAGCCCACCCTGCACCACGCTCGTCAACGCTTGGACAAGCAGGGAGTGCGTGCTGGGAGCTCGGAGATGCGGCCTCCTTCCTGCGGGCCAGCGGGGGCCACCGGATGAGCAAGGCACCGGTGGGGGCATCCAGACAGCGAACTGGGCATCACTTTGGTTTCTGGGCTCCCAGGCCAAGTTAGGGGTCACCGTGGGCTCCCATCCAGCCAGGCCACCGCCTGGTGTGGTCTCCATTGAGAGGCCAGCCCTGGCCCATTGGCCTATAGAGCCTTTTTGGAACCTGGTAGATGTGCGTTCAACCAAGGGAATGATGGCCTTGATGATATAAGAATGAGGAGGGAGCTAACTAACCATCATGGAAGCTGCTAGATCTACCTGGGAACAAGGTGCTCTGCAAGAGTCTCTTCAGCCTTGCTCTTGTCCAGCAGCACATGCCTCGCAGCCGCACTCATCCCCTGGGAGCAGGCTGCCCTGGTCCGGGGCCGTCGGGCGGGCTCGTCACCTGGCCATGCCCGTGGCTCCCCTCCAGCAGGTGTGCCAAGCCTGAGACCTGGAGGCCCTCAAGCCGGAGACCAAACGCTGGCTGTGCCATTACCCCTGGGAGAATCCGGGCAACTCTCCCACTCACCTGCCCATTCGTTCATTCACACAGATCCCTGTGCTGGGCCCCGGTTGTGCAGGTTCACTAAACCCTTCTGTCTGGGTGGTTCCTGGAGGACGGATTCTGTGTGGTGGCCCTGACCCTGATCTTGCCCTCAGAGAGTCCACAGTCAGGGGCGGTAGAGGGTAGTGACATGGAAGGATGCCTGCGACATGGCACAATCTGGGTGGTGCACAGACGAACACTGGTTTGTGGGAGTTGCCCCAGTAGCTAACACCTATCAGGGGAGGCTTCCTGGAGGAGGCAGCATTGCCACAGAGACATGATAATGGGAGACTAAGGGGAGGGCCAACAGAGTGAAGGGAAACCTCAAGCACAGGGCTAGAGACAAGTGGGTGCACAGAGCGTGGAGAGGCTATGAAAATTTTAGTGTGGTAGAAACATAGGGTGTGGGTAAAAGCAAGACCCAAGGGGAAGGGCTTGGGCCCTCCCTGAGGGCAGAGAGGAAGCACTGGAGGATTTTCACCAAGTAGGTGGTCCGCTTAGCCTCTATTCTCTTATCTGTAAAATGGACACAGAGATCCCCGCTTCTCGGGTGGGATGCAGCTAGCCCATGTCGGGGCCTCAGCAAAGAGGCCATAGCCGAGTCTGCCCTCCCAGCCCGGGCACGGGTGTGGTGCCGCACTGGCCAGGCCTGGTTGGCACAGCCTGCCACGCTCCCTTGCCCCAGAGCCCTCCATGGGGTGGTCAGGTGGTGAAACCAGATCCCGGCCCAGAGAAACTGGATGACGTGCCTCTCCGCCACCCTCCCCCAGACACAGGCTGGGCCTCTGACACCTGGCTCACCTCCCCTGGCACCCAGCCTTTGAGGCAGAGCCAAGGTAGCCAGTCAGGGCCAGGCCGAGGGCATGCAGGGTGGCCGGGTGCACACAGGCTGGGCTTCCTGGGACTGGCATCCACCCACGGAGGAGGAACCAGAGAGACCTGGAGGCACCGTGGCACCTGTCTGGCTGCCTCTGCTCTCTGTGGGAACAGACACGCCGCCCTGCTCCCCAGCCCATGCTGCCTGGCCCAGCTCAGCTGCCCGGACCCCCAGCCGTGCTGTCCCCTCCCCGCTCAGTGCTCCGGGCCCTGCCGGCCCTGGCTGCTCGGTTTAGCCAAATTACACTTTAGACATCTGAGTCTCGACCCCTTTTCTGATTGGCCAGGTAGTACACGCTCATCTTAGAAACCTTGGAAAATGCTGGGAAGTCACAGAAGGAAACAAAAATGATCAGTCCATCACCCAGGGACAAGCTTTGGTAAGTGAATAGTCATTCCAGATCTTTCCACACCTGTGTGGGGACACACACTCACACACATGGGCACACACACATTTGGGATCACAATGCACACACAATTTTGCATTTTGCTTTTCTCATGAATTATTTTATCATGAGAGTCTTCTTAATTGATTAATTAATTAATAATGTTTGTTTTTGAGAGAAAGAGACAGAGCACCAACAAGGGAGGGGCATAGAAAGGAGACACAGAATCCGAAGCAGGCTCCAGGCTCTGAGCTGTCAGCACAGAGCCCGACATGGGGCTTGAACTCATGAACCACCAGGTTATGACCTGAGCCGAGGTCAGATACTTGACTGACTGAGCCACCCAGGCGCCCCTATCATGAGTGTTTTCATCAGTCATTGCAGATGATTGAAAAGCACGTCTGTGTTTCGTCAAGGAAAGGTTCAAGGGCACCTGCAGGTGGAGAGAATCACGGAAGGAGGCCATGTACCTGCCATCAGCTTGTATAAGCTGCCTCCATCGCGACCCAGGACTGGCAGGGAGGAGCCAGAGAGGTAATTATCCATCTCTCTGCTCCCCCTTCTACGGTTCCGTGCTGTTCCTGACTGGCCAGGCCCCCCTGAAGCCGGAGGGCTTGGGGATGGAGGCTACAGACCCCAGAGGTCAGCCTGTTTAGCCTCTAGGAGCAAAGAGTGGGGTGTAAGCTAGAGATGGGGTCTGGGGTGGGGGGTGCAAATGGAGGGAACCCAGGCCAGGAGAGACCGACTCAAAGCAGTAAAGCTGGAAACGGACTGTCCTGGGGAGAACTGGCAGGAGAAGGGGACCGGGACTACATCTTCTCAGAGACCTACCGGTCTTACTATAATAAACAAGAACAGGGAAACAAGACCGCCCCACAACCCATTTCTCTTTGACAGAGAAACTGGCCCCGCGCGGGCGATGTTGTGGCTCGCGACAACTGAGAATGGGGAAATCTCACGTTCTCGATCACTCTCATTACTGTCAGGCCGGGGAGGTTCCCTTCTCTGGTTATCCGCGCAGTCCGCGTGCCTCACCGCAGTTCTGCAGAGGTTTGCAGATGTGATTCAAGCTGAGTTCACTGGCGGCGCCCAGACGACCTTGGACCCTACCAGACCAAACCTCTCTCCCTGTGTGGGCAATTGAAATCTGCCTCTGTGCCCACACCCTTCTTTAATGCACGTGGTGGACATTCTTCTGTAGAGATGTTCGCTCTGCGCACCTTTCCTCCTTAGTCGCTCCGTCTACTCTCTATCTAGTCTCCAGCTTGCGGCCTGCCGCCCCCTCCCGCAATGATGCCCTGGTTGGTAGAGGCAGGGGAGGGAAATGAACCCCAAGACGTCAGACGCCAGGCAGGTGGGACAAGGAGGACAAGGCTTCTGAGGCGAGCTTGTCATTCTTAGGTGAGGAGAGAAAGCAGGGCGGGAGCAGGGGGCCCCCCCGGGACATTCAGGTGAGTGTCTTCCAGTTGATTAAAAGTACTTAGCCTTCTCATTTTGCGTTAAGATCTGCATTCAATTTCTCCCCACTTTCTCTGTAAGAGAGTGGGGGGAAGGAGATGCAGAGGGAGGGAAAAGACTGAGAGAGATACAGAAACCTTAAATTCTGTCTCAGGACCCTGACTCGACCATTAAGGGAGCTCAAGGTCAGAGTTTAACAGAGGCCAGGAGACCAGAGGCTACAGTGCTGGCAGGAAAGATGCATGGATCTGTGATCTCACCTTCCTGGCAGCCGGGTGCCCTGACGGCCAGACTCAGGGACCCCCAGCACCCGGTGACCTTGCCTCATTCTTACCAGGCAAGACTCGAAGCCTCTAAGGAGAGGTCCCGAGGGCCTCGCTTGCCAGGCTAAGGCTAGAGCCTCTCGAGCTCTGAGGTCCTCTGTTCCCACCCACTTTTCTGTGGGCTTCTCCGGGCCTGCTGCCCGATTCGGGGAAAGGGTGGGCTGCCCAAGGCACACGGTCGCTGGCCCCGGGAGCTAGGTGCATTCCTGCCTCCAGCTCGTGGGCTGTGTGAGGACCATCGTCCCAGCTCCCCAGCCTCAACCAGCTAGAGAGGCGGAAACTTCGACAGCCTCGCAGCTCGGATGTCCCTGCCTGGCCCCGCTCTGTGGGGATGATCTGGGCACATGTTTACCGAGCACCACGGTGTGGCAGGCCACACTCCACACTCCGAGACTAGAACCTCGCTCAGGCCCACTCCCGCCTCCCAGGCAGCTGCAGGTGAGGAAGCTGAGATCCTCTGGGAAGTGGGGTGGACTGGGCCTGGGCATCCTCACGCCTCTCCTCCGTTCCTGCCCAGAGGCCGGGTGAGGACACCCGGCTCATGCAGGGGCCCTGTGTGTGTGTGGGGGGGTTGGGAACGTGGGAGCCACAGTGGACGAAGGACCCCAGAGTTGCTGTTGTTTAGGGATGCCTCAGCTGCCTCCTTGGGACGGAACTCTGGCAGGGAGGGGCCCCAGACCCAGGCTGAGCCCTTAGGAGACCTTTCCCAGGACTCTGGGTGGTGGGGACTCACAGGACCCACGTAGCCTAGGCTGTCCTTGACTTTTCCCCTTTTGTTCTTTGAGCCCCTCTTTCAAAAGGTTTGCACTACAGGGTCCCCTACCCTCACCCACTCACCCCACACATGCACCCCAGTGTTGATGCTTCTCAAATCATCATGAGGCCCTGAAGACAAACGTGACCCCGGGAAAACCACAGCTGTCCTTGAACGCTGGACGCGACTGCCCCAAACCCCCCCGGGCCTGCACCTTATGGCCACACTTCTGGGCTCCGTTGGGGTGCTGGTTCGGCCTGGCTCCAGCCTGGGCCCCTGGCTCCCAGCTGACCCTGCCACTCGGCCCTGGGTTAGCTCTGAGAGCCTCAGGGCCTTTGTCCTGAACCTGGAAAGTGGCTGGGGTTGAAAACTGTACCACGTCGTGTCTACGGAACTGCCTGGCACAGGCCTGGCCTCAAGAGGCTGCAGTCTGTGCATTTTAACTGCATTTCTGTACCAGCAAAGGACCCCAGCCCTTCCTGGCTCTGAAATCCCAAACTAAAGCTGCTCCCAGACCCCAGCACACCTGGCTTCTCCCAGACCCGCAGCTCCCTGGCCTGGTCAGCAGGGCTCCCTCCAGCCTCTCCCAGCAGTGGCTTATTGATTTTTTTAAGTGTTTGAAGGATTATGTAAGTGTTACGTAAGTATGTTTTCTTTCTAAGAAAATTAAACCCTAAGGGGGCATACAAAATATAGAGTAAATATCCGTCTTCTCCTCCCTCTGCGTCCTCACCTCTATTACTCCCCTTCCAGAGATAAGCATGGTCCAGAGTTAAGTGAGGATCCCTCCAGACGGCTTCTATCAACTTACACACACACACACACACACACACACACTCACATACACACTTACAATACAGTAGCCTTTCTGTGCTGCTGAATCTTGATCTATCTTATTATTTTAATGACTAATTTACCTTCTTTCCCAGGGTATATGCACCATGATTTATCAATCCCTGGTTTATGGGTATTTAGGTTCTTTTTCATGTTTTAGGTAAACAATGCTGCAATGCATATACCCATGCAGGCATCTTTTTTCATATGTGAGGGTATCTCTCTGTGTTATGTATCTCAGAACAAACATGCTTGGCCAGAGAGTATTTACACTGTACATGTGGATAAACGCCCATGAATTTCTCTCATTGAAAGACCAAACCAGTTACCACCTCCATCACATTGTGAGAGGGCCCATGTCCCCACACTCATGTGAACACTTGATAGCCTCAGCATTTTGCATCTGGGCCAGGGAGAGCTCGTTTCTGGTACAATGTGCATTACCCTGATTATAGTACGGTTGAGCATCTTTTCATGGCTCCTGGCCACTTGTACTGAGTCAGCTGTGACTTGTCTCTTTCTAATCTTTTGCCTGAACTTCTATTATATTAATTATCTTTTGCTTATTTGTGTGTAGGTTTTGCCTCCTTTTTTAAAAGGGATAAATGTGCCTGATTTTAAAAATTCAAATAAAACCAAAGGTATAGAAGCCAAAGCCAGTCTCCTTTGCACCCCTGACCCCCAGAACCCGGCCCAGCGTCCAGGGCACATGTGCCCACTGGGCGCCCAGGCATGGCACGCCCGGCCACAGTGTTTGAAGAGGTCTTGAAAACCTAGAAACATTAAAAAATTTTTAAGTTTATTTATTTATTTGAGGGAGACAGAGCCTGTGTGAGAGGGGGAGGGGCAGAGAGAGAATGGGAGAGAGAATCCCAAGCAGACTCCATACTGTCAGCGCAGAGCCCAATGTGGGGCTCGAACTCACAAAATCATGAGATCATGACCTGAGCCGAAGTTGATACTTACCCAACTGAGCCACCCACATGCTCCTTAAAGATCTTTTTATAAAAAGAAATAACAAAACAGCCAGTCATGAATCCAATACCAAGATCGATAGGAAGTAAATACAATTGTAACCGTGTTTGACTTAGAGGTGTTTTGTGATAGAAGAAATGGAATGTAATGGAGAAACTAGTCCTTCCCCTGTAGTTTTCCTTTCTCCTGCACCCTCGGCTGCCGTGGGCCCCTCCAAGCATGTCTGTGTGCAGACCACAGAAACGAGGCTAAACCTCATGGTCAGGACTTCTTCCTCCCTTCTGAGGTACTCCCCTTGCTCCAGGACACCTCGCTCTCCTGGTTTTCCTCCCTCTGTCACAGCGTCCTTACGTCATTGTCCCTCATCTTCCTGTCTGCTTGTGGTGGGAGGGCCCAGGGCTCTGTCCTTCTTGTCCCTGGCTGAGTCCTCTCCATGATCCCCCTTCTTCTGGGTTTCAATACTATGTATATACTGACACAACCCACATCAACACCTTTGGCCCAAGACTTTCACCTAACTCTATGTCCATATACCCAACTATCTACCGGGTGTGCGCTCTTGAGTGATTGTTGAGCGTCTCCATCAAGGGACCAGAAGCCAACTCAGGAGCTCCCTCCCATTCCTCCCAAATATCCCCCATCTCAGTAGATGGGTACTCCGCTCTTCTAGTGTCTAAGCCCCAAGCCTGGGCCTCATTCTGGATTCCTCTCTCTCTCGCAGACCGTACATTAACACCAATGGGCATATCCTACTGGCTCTACCTTCAAAAACGGCCAGGGTCTGAGCACCTCTGGCCACCCCCACCACTGCCATCCTGGTTCCAGCCGCACGCATCTCCATCTGCCATCTTGTAAAAGTACTCGTCATCCACTCCTCCTTTGTGTCTCCCAACAAGAAGGCAAGGATATTATTCATTATGTTGATTCCTGCACCACCTGGCCGGAGAACAGTGCTGACATGTAGTAGGTGTTCAATAAACATTTGTTGGATGAATGAATGTTTTAATAATCAGTTTATTTCTGTACTCCATGATGTTTCATTGAATGACTTGACTGTTCCTGCATGAATACTTCAGTATTTTAGTTACTTATCTTTTTTTTTTTTTGAGAGAGAGAGACAGGGGAGGGAGGGACAGAGAGAGAGGGAGAGGAAGTATCTTTTTTAAAAAATTTATTTTAGAAAGAGAGAGAGAGAGTGTGTGTGTGTGTGTATGTGAGTGTGTGTGTGTGTGTGTGTGTGTGTGTGTGAGTGGGGGAGAAGGACAGAGCAGGGGAGAGAGAGAGAGAGGCGGGGCTCACCGGAAGCAGGGTTCAAGTTCACTCAATGTGGGACTCAAACTCACAAACCATGAGATCATAACCTGAACTTAAGTCAGATACTTAATGACTGAGTCACCCAGGCACAGCCCATTTTTAATTAAGTGATTCATTTTTTCATTATTGAGTTTTAAGCATTCTTTGTATCTTTTGGATAACAGTCCTTTATCCGATAAGTCTTTTGCAAATTTTTTCCCCAGTCTGTGGCTTGTTACTCATTCTCCTGAATAATTGATATTTCCCTAAACAGTAATTTCAATTCTTTTGGCAACTATGTTTTCTCACATCCTCTGTATTTGCATTAACTCACCTGCTTAGGCCTCTATTCTATACAATGCGCATATTTTCTTTTGGGGAGTTACCCTTCACCACAATGCAACAAGTCTGGTCTAATGGGATCCACATACACCCGGCATCTGGATTAATCCATTCGATGTAACTCATTCCCCTCCTGAACTCTGGGAGACTGTCATTCCTGCTGTTGGCAGCTTCCTTGGGGTCAAAGGGAAGCCAGCCGTGGGGCAAAATTGGCAGAGAAGAGCAGAGCTGAGTGTGGAGCAGAAAACGTGAGCTGGAGCCCTGAGCAACTCATGTCTGAAGCCTGTAGGATATTGAGACATGTTGGCTTGTGCCAGCTCTTTTATTTTATTTTTATTTTTGATAATTAAGTACTTAAAAAAATTTTAGTCTCAGACCTTCAAAAAAGTTGCAAGAATAATACAAAGAACTCTTTCCTACTCTACATTTACCTTCTCCAATTGGCATCTTACTGTGTTGTCTTCTCTCCCCTCTCTCTCCCTCTCTCTGCCATAAAACCATTAAGTACTCCCCCAACACAAAGAGAGTCTCCAATATTAGAGTGACTCCTCCGCATGGGGAAACTAACACTGATACAAAGCTCCCATCCCATTCTTAGCTCGCCTTCAAATTTCAACAAATATCTCATGTGTGTCTTTTTCTTTCTTTGGTCCAAGATCCAATTCAAGATGGCCCCTGTATTGAGTTGTTGAGTTTCCATTGCCTCCTTCCATTTGAGATGGTTCTTCTGCCTTTCTCTGCCTCCCTTACCTCGAGGGTTTTAAAGAGCACAGTACATCCCGTAGGATGACCTTCCCCTCAGTTCCCCCAGGCGTCCAGACCCAGCCCTGCAGCCGTAGCGCTCAGGAGCCAGACACTCGCCTGACGTCTTCTCAGGGCCCCACACCGGGGGCACGGGTGTCGACCCACCCCACTCCTAGAGACGTCAGCCTTCATCTTCCGGTCAAGCTGGTGTCTGCCAGGCTTCTCCACTATGAAGCCAATGTTTTTACTCTGTATTTGACTAGCGTGTTGTTGGGAGACCGTCCAGTGTCATGCCAGTATTCTGTTCTTCGTCGTGCTCCTGCCAGCCAGCTTTCCAACCCATTCATGGCTCCCTCCTTCCTGTCTCGGCTGTCACTATGATGGCTGCCAGGTGGCGATTATTTCTATGAGCCCTTCTACTTCCATAAATTGCATTCTTTGTAAGGAAGACCTCTCCCCATTCCAGCGTATTCATGTACGTGCTTATTGACTTGTGTCAGCTTTGTGTCATGGCTCCCACTGCAGGTCGTAGGTTGTGTTCTGTGTGCTGGGCGTGCTCATTGCTGCCAGGGAGTCACCGCCTCTCAGTTCTCTCAGTGAACACATGCCTCCATCAAGACGCCCATACGCATGTATCTACAACCACTTCTACTGCCTCTCTATATAAGTGTATTTATAAGCCTGTGAGTTCATATGATACTTCCAATTCCACTCCAGCTCCTCAGGGTTCTTTCCACCCTTCCCTCTTCCCACGTTTCTATCTCAGATGGTGAGAAACTGGCTCCCATATCCTCAATATATTTACTTACGCACTCAATCCATTAACTATTTGCTCAGTGTAACTAATCTTCTGTCCACTCCAGCTGCCTCTGTAACCTGCCACCTCTGCCCTAGTTTCCTGGAGCCTGGGGAACACAGGTGCTCCTTCCTCCTCCCCCCTCCCTGCTCCCCCCCCTCCCTCAGGTGCAGACAACTTCAGGATGGAAGGGAAACCAATGGGAAGGTGGAAATGACAGAATGATATGAAGGGAGACCCCTTCTTTTAAAGCAATCTGAGTTTGGGTTTTCTGTTAGGCTAGGCTGTCACACCAGATGCTATTGGGATTAGTAATTGGACCATTTTGAAAAAGTTCACGCACGACTCCATAAGCATATTTTGAAAAACACAGGCATGAATGTATTCCTTAAACTTTGTATTTTATTTTCAAAACACAGACGTGTCTTTATTTTCCAATATTTTGATGTAGGGCTAAGGCCTTTCTTCGATGTGGGTTGTCTTTGACACATGGACCACCGGATAGGATATCGTCCACAATTCCCAGTTTCAATGTCCTTGGAGTGATCTTTAAAGGTGTTTGCAAAGCTCTTTGAATGCAAAGTTATTCTAGATTTATGAAATGCCCCTAACCCAGCTTTGTATAACTCCCTTGCCCATATTTGATTTACTAGCAACTGGTTTTAGTGCCTTGCATTTATTGTGACTTTCCATGGCATTTCATCTAATTTTTATAGTAATAACACTTTCCTTCCACACTCTTATTTCATTGATGTCGGGGCACCTGGGTGGCTCATCAGTTTGATCTAATTGATTTATACACTATTTACTTAAATTATATACTTACAATAATAAATATAACTAGCACAAATAAGTTTGGCACCAAATACAATGATTGGCATGCATACAGCTCAGCTGATAAGAGCAGAAGTACATGATGTTCTAGAACAGTCCAGGATACTTTTTTTTTACAAGGGTCAAAAAGCAAATATTTTGTCCTTTATGGGCCATGTGGTCTCCATAACAATCTCTTTGCCGTTGTAGTGAGAAAGCAGCCATAGACAATAGGTGCATGGATGAGCGTGGCTGTGTTTCAATAAAACTTTATTGACAGAAACAGGTGGCAGGCCAATTTGTCTTCAGGCTACAGTTTGTTGCCCCCAAGGGGGTACCTAATTCCATGCATAGTGGGCACTCCTCAGCATGTACTAGGGGGAAATGGAGTGCAGTGGTTACCTGAGAGGATCTAAGTAAGGGGACCTCCTATTGCCTTGCATCAGAAAGCATCCTAACACCACCTGATTCAGCTTCACCAGTTGCCTGTGATGCAGACCTTTCGACTCCCAAGCTATAACCTGGCATTTTCCTGAAGACAAGGCATGTTTTATTATATTTTAAGAAGACCTTTTATTATGGGAGATTTAAAACATATAGAAATGTAGAGAGAATCATAATAAACCTGATGTAGCCATCACTCCACTGCAAAAGTTTTTAGTTTGTTTATTTATTTTTCAAGAGAGAGAGAGAGAGCCAGTGGGAGAGTGGCCGAGAGAAAGGGAGAGAAAGAATCCCAAACAGACTCTGCACTGTCAATGCAGAACCCAATGTGGGGCTCGAACTCACAAACCATGAGGTCATAACCTGAGCCGAAGTGGGCCACCACCCAGGTGCCCCTGCTGAAACAATGATTAACACACGGCCATTTTCATCTGTACGCAAAGAGGAGCCTCTTTTGCTTCCCTGAAAGCCTCTGCTCACTGGGGAGTGCCACCTGGGGAGGACAGCCAGGGGACTCGCCTTGGGAATCCCTCAGTGTGGGGGTAGAGGGGGCAGGAGTCTTGGCAGCCAAGAGCAACAGCCCCCAAAGACCTTGGGTGTCCAAGGCTGTGTCTGTCTCTCAGGGGCTCTCCTACTGAGATCAGAAGCTAAACTTTCAGACGAATACTTAAGACCTTCCACCAACGTCCCTTCTCCACATTCTTTCTTCATTTCTGTTATTCTCTGCAAATATAAAAACACAAGTGCACACCATAGCCCCTCCAGCAGATTTTTGAAAAAGCCATGCAGTGCAGGGGCCGAGGGGGGGCTCCAGAGTTACCCAGTCCCCCCACTGCCCAATGTGGGGACATCTCTTCTCCCTGTGCCTCTGTTTCACCCTCTGGGAAATGGGGATGGTGATAATTTCTGCCACAGAGGATTTTTGAGGGCATTGAAAGGGTTGGATAATAAATGTAAAGCACTAAAAACAGGTGTGGGTACATATTAAATAACATTATTAAGATGAGATGATGATACAGAAAGATTACACTAGAAACTAGCTGTAAAACTATCTGGGTCTTAATATATACTAACTGTGCCTGCAGAGAGGGGGCTCCTGGTCACTCTTAACTCGTTTTGTGACCATGGGTTAGTCACTATGCCTTTCAGGGCCTCCAAGTTCACATCTGTAACAGAAGGCGCTCGACCAAACTCTCCCCTTGGTCTGAAACCTGGAGTCCGTCGGTAGCAAGAGTTCCCAGTGCACTGCGGGCCTCCTTAAGCCCTTGGGCTTATTTTTAATTAACCAACTGCCAGGAATGCAAAAGCTTACAGGTCAGATGTCTGAGGCCCCCAGCCTGGTGCCTCCTCCGTCCACTCCCTCCCTCCCCGTCAGGTCTCAGACTCACTAGCCGCAGGCCAGCCCCTGGCCCAGCTCACTTAGGAGAGGCCGCTGCCCCTGCGGTTCAGGAGACTGCTGGCTGGACAGTTCCCAGGGCCCTCACCGGGTGTCCCGGAGCCACCTGCAGTGAAGGGGAATGCGGTGGGGCACCCCCACCCAGGAAGCCAGTCCCTGTTACCCGAGGGTCCTTCCTCACTCCGGACTCAAGCCTCTAGAACCCCTCAGTCACCTGAGGCCACAGGAGAGATGCGTTATCCAGTTACTGTACGAGTTAGAGGCACTCAGATTTCAATCCCACTGCATGACTGGGGACTTTTGAGGCCTCGGTTTCTTTTTTAATAAATGGTTATTTATTTGAGAGAGATGGAGATGGAGGAGGGGAATCCCAAGCAGGCTCTGTGCTGTCAATGCACAGCTGGTCATGGGGCTCAGTCTCACGAAGGATGAGATAATGACCTGAGCTGAAATCACGAGTTGGATGCTTAACTGACTGAGCTACCCAGGAGCCCCTAAGTCTCAGTTTCTTTATCTGTAAAATGGGAATATTTGAGTGTCTCTCTTACTGGGCTATTATGATAACCAAAAGAGATGATGCATTCAGAGTAATTTGCGCAACGCCTTACTCCATGCATTGTATTTATGTGCCTTCTCTCATACCCATCCAAGTAGTGAACTAAATAGAATGGCTTGAATTATGCTTCTGGTAGCCTATGTTTGTAGAATGATCTATTTCTTAAGTTACACATTAATTCAAGGCTTCATTAAGTAGCTCAATGCCTTGGGCAACAGATTACTTATAAATAACATAATATTTAGTGGCTCCTTAGTTTTGCAGTCAGACGTTATTAATGGGCCATGACTTCGAATCAGGATGAAGTGTAAACACATGCACACATCCACTCATGCTGCCACGTGCACACACACGTGTCCACACTGAATGATAAGGAAAGAGACTCCCGAAGTTGCTGGTATGAGTTTGCCTCACAGTTAACTTTGGAAAAAGAAGATCAGAATGAAAGAGGAAGGAGATCAATCCCTTCTTGCATCGGAGGATGGGAGGAACGGATTCCAAATGTTGATTAATGGGCTCATTGTGGCTTATCCCTAATTATTGCCAAAGCATTTTTCAAGTTACTCTTTTTACAAATGTTACCAGACCCATGGATAATTTCTGAGCCCTTCACTTGGTAATGGAATTACTAAATTTCCCATAGCGTATGTATTCATTTATTTTTAATTTTGTTTGAGAGAGAGAGAGAGAGAGAGAAAGAGACAGAATGTGAGTGGGGGAGGTGCAGAGAGAGAGAGGGAGACACAGAATCCAAAGCAGGTTCCAGGCTCTGAGCTGTCAGCACAGAGCCTGATGCCGGGCTTGAACTCATGAGCTGTGAGATCATGACCTGAGCCAAAGTCCAACACTTAAGCGACTTTGCCACCCAGGCACCCCTATTTATTTTTAAGTTTTATTTTAGACCCAGAGAGAGTATGAGCAGGGAGAGGATCAGAGGGGAGAGAGAGAGACAGAGAGAGAGAGAGAGAGAGAGAGAGAGAGAGAGAAAGAATCACAAGCAAGCCCCTTGCTGTCGGCACAGGGCCTGATGCCAGGCTCGATCCTACAACATTGGAATCATGACCTGAACTGAAATCATGAGCCAGACGCTCAACCAACTGAGCCACCCAAGTGCCGCATCCCATGGCTAATTTAACCATTTGGGCAATTTAGGTGAAAAGGAGATCACAGTGATTTAGTGATTCATCTGGGGGAATTCAGAGCTTCCTCCATTTTGCTGTGTGTGTGTGTGTGTGTGTGTGCGCACGCGTTGCCAGGGACAGGCTCCAGGAGGTCAGGCTGGTAGAAGAAGGTACCAGCATGTGAAGAATACCGACCTGCCCCTGTGGAAGAGCCTCGAGCAGACCAGGGGCCCTGAAGGTGGCCTGCGTGTATAGACGCATCTTGGCTAAAGCTGCCTACATTACACCTTGTTGTTTTGTTTTGTTTGTTTCATTTTTTCACTGACGATAGAGGGCTCCGTCATGCTAAGTTTTCCTGGAATGATGAGAGATGTGATTATTCTTCCAGCTCCGGGCCGCTCCCTGAACCCTAAGAGTTTGCCCTCACCCCCAGCCCTGCAGAGATCCCATGAGACCGGCACACCCACAGACCATTCACTTCCCAGCCTCCATGATAAGATATGGAAACGGCTTCTCTGGCCAGTGGGTTGGTTTGGCCTTCTGCGGAGCACAGGATTTGGGATGTCACCGCAGAAAATTCCAGAGTTTTGAGCCCTGTTCCATTGATGATCACCTTCTACCTGTGTCTCAGTGATTCCCTGAGTCACAGAACTTCGCAGCTGGTGTGGCCCTTAAAGACCATGAGGTCAAAACTGACAGCCTGGGAAACCAGGATGCAGAAAGGAAGCCGAAGTCATGGCCATGAGCAGCCGCAGCGGCCAGCAGGGCCAAGGCCGGCCTGCTCTTCCCGCCCTGAGGAGCTCTGCCGGTTCCTGGAGCCGATTCCTTCTCTATCAGTCCTCCCCTGCGTCTAGAGCTCCTGAGTCAGCAAAACATCCCAGCCCTTGCTCTGCATCGCCAAAGGACTCAATGATGTCAGCAAAGCTCAGGGACCCCGGAGCCCAAGGAAGCAGACGGTCGGCCCTGCGGTGGCTATGTGCGTCCTTGAATCGGTTCTGTTCTGCTGTGACACACCCAGGCCGGTGCTCCCAGACAGCAGCCCCATGCTGCATCCAGCCGCGCCCTGGTCCAAGCTCACTCCCACACCCCAGGTGCCCAGACCCTCGTGAACCTGCTGACCCCGTCAGTCCCTCTGCCTGGCGTGCTCCCCTCCCCTCCTCGTGACAGGTGGCTCCTCTTTTCTCCATTGGTAAGCAAAGCTGGCCGCGGCCTGGGGGGAGAGCACTGCCAGGGCCGCAGGCCCGAGCCCTGAGAGGTGTGGGTGCAGGAGGAGAAAGTCAGTGCTGTCCATTTGTTAGAAAACCGAGTTCCGGGCTTGCCCGGTGACTCTCCAAACACAGATTTTATTTTATTTATTTATTTTTTAATGTTTTTTAATTTATTTTTGATACAGAGAGAGACAGAGCATGAGAGGGGGAGGGGCAGAGAGAGAAGGAGACACAGAACCAGAAGCCGGCTCCAGGCTCTGAGCTAGCGGTCAGCACAGAGCCTTATGCGGGGCTTGAACCCACGAACGTGAGATTTGACCTGAGCCGAAGTCGGAGGCTTAACCGACTGAGCCACCCAGGCGCCCCTAAACACAGATTTTAAAGAGTCTCACGTCCCACGGACCTGAAGGACGGCAGGGCTGCTGGGGCCAGAGAAACGCCTCGAAACTGGCCCCTGGAGTCCCCAGGACCTCTCCTTGGGAGCAGGCTCCTTGGTGGAAGCCTCTGGGGGTAGCATTGACTTTATAGCAGTCACCCCGCCTGGCGCTGACCACACTGTGGTCGCTCAGAGCATGTCAGTGTGACGGCTCAAGACTGGACAGGGAGGGAGGGGGTCTCGCCACACCCAGCTGCCCCACCCCTTCTCGTCGCTGCTGCCACCACCTCCACAGGGAAAGGCCATGGTGTTTGCTGCCCTCTTGCAACAGTTGGGAGGGGCTCCATGCCTGGGGACTGCCCCGCAAGGCTGGTATCGATGCGCCTCTCAGGTGGGGCTCCGGGGAAGTGAGGGCACAGTCAGCAGGGGCCGGACTGGCAGTGCGGGGTCGGCTGCATGGATGGAGAGCTGTGGACGGTCCCAGCCATGCCCGTCCATCAGGGAGATTTGCTGTGAGGGAACTGAGGACTCGAAGAGACTTTGAGACAAGCCAGATTAGGGTTGGCGGCGGGTGGGCGGAGGATCATCTGGGAGGGTGAGGAGTGGGATGTGGCAGGGTGGCTGGCAGAAGATGGCGGGGTGATAGGACACTGCAGGGAGCAGGCAGATGCTGGCTTTGGAGCCAGATATGCTGGGCTTCGACCAGAGCAGTGTAGCCTCAGGTCATTCCCCAAACCTCTCTACGTCTCGTTTACTCTGTCACCTAGAATGCTGGATGCAGCCTAAGCAGCGAGAGTAAATGGCATAAATGTACAAAAAGGTGCTCAGCACACAGTCGGTGCTCCATAAATGTTTGCTCCCTCTGGTGAAGCAGAAGAGTTCCTGCTGATTGGCATTTGTCACAGCAGCTGGGAAAAGTCAGGACGCCACTCCTGCCAAAGGCCGTCCCTTCTCACCCGGCAGCGCCCCAGACTATCCTTCCAAGGGCCATTATGCTGCACACAGCTCATTTGCATGCCCTGGTTGGAAACTGCTCAGCTCAGGAATGGAATGTTCTGGTCCCACCAATTTGATTTTCAAATCACTTCCCTCTGAGAAGGAGCCGCCCTAGTTACACAGGGTCCCAAAGGCTAAGCTGACTGATTACAGGACCCTGAGATTGGAGCGGGGGAGGGGCAGGCCCGCACCCGGTTCCGCACACCCACCTCCCAGTATGCGGTGCTGTGGGAGATGGCGCGGAGGGGGGCGGGGGAAGGCGGAAGAATCTGCGGGACCAGGACCCCTGCTCTGCGAGATGGACACTGTGGGGGTCAGGGGAGTATAGATCCCTATTTCTTACCCCAGTAGGTCATCTCAGGATTCTGTCCAGAGTAAGGACCACGGGGCAATGTCTAAACCTCAGGCAGGCGCCGCTTTCCTGACGCCGCCAGCAGAGGGCGCCATGAGCCTGGTGGAGAAGTTCCCAGCAGCAGGGCACCGCTCGCTGTCATCGCCTGAGTTTACAGTGATGCTGTCCCCATGTCACCTGGAGACAGAACAAGAGGCACGTGGCTGGGGTGACTTCAGGGAATTGTCCCAGCTGCTCCTCATGCACGTCTTTCTGAGATCATAGCTCTTTTTGAAAGGACAGGTGTAAATTTCCAGTTCTCAGGAAGGGAAAAGGGGGTTGCCTGCTTTTATAGGAAACTATAATGAGGACCCAGGCTCTGAGAGTTTAATTCCGTTGCCTGATGTCGCCAGTAAATGACACGGTCTGGGGTCAAATCCAACCATCCTGATTTCAAAGAGGGGCTTTCATCAAGGCTGCCGTGCTGTCTGATCCCGAAAGGTGTGTCTTAGACACATCAGAGGAAGGGGTGGACCTTCTGAGGGGTAGCGGTGAGACATCCGTCATGCAGGCCGTGTCCTCAGGTCCCTCACAGCTGTCCAGGGTGCCAGCCTTTCTCCTGGCTGCTCCCTCTGCCCCCACTCTTCCCTCCTGAGACTGCCTTGTAGCTGAAAAGCCAAAGCTTGTTGACCAATCCATCAGGGAGCACTCACTCTCCCCTCCATCCAGAGGCTTCTGGGAAGGGAGACTGGCTGTGGGACGAAGAAGCAGGTGCAGAACACCGCGAGTCACGGACTCACCATTGCAGGTAATACCGGAACCCCCCATCGTGACGCTCTCCTTATCATTTCCTTGAGAGCGAACTCAGAGCCCCCATGGGGAGTGACTGAGCAGACAATTCCACAAATGGGTTGTGTTAGGAAATCAAAGGACCACTCCACCAAGTGCCTGGTGTGCCTCCGCACCGAGGACCGAAATGGGATCTGGGAGCCTGGCAAGTCTGTCTTCTCAAGGCCTGCTTCCGGAGAGCCCAGGGAACCCGGGTCCCAAGTGGACAAAACGGCTGGAAGCTAAAGGCGGTCTCCAAGGCAGACGCCCTGACTCCTGCATGGAGGACGCCAAGCTGGTGCAGCCGTCACCCCCGTTGAGTGGATGGGGAAACGGAGGGCTTGGAGAGAACAGGGACTTGCTGGATGTCACATGGATGGGAAGCCCGTGGCTTCTACGCTGCTGCTCCTAGGTCTGGGTGGGAGTTGTGCAGAGAGCCGTTTACCCAACTAGATCGCTGTCTTAGTTACTATGGCTGCTTTGCAGCACATCACTGCAAACCTACCGGCATAAAACAACGCAAATTCAGTCTCTTACAGTTCTTTGTAGCGGAAGTCCCATGGGCTCAGTCAAGGCACCTGCAAGGGCCCCAAGGCTCTAGGACAGAGCCTCTTTCCTTGTCTTTTCCAGCTTCTACAACCACGAGCATTCTTTGCCTCCTGACTCCTTGCGTCTTCAAAGCCAATGGTGTGACACCTTCATCTCCTCTCTGTCTCTGTGCCTGTTCCCCTTCCTGACTCTGACCCCTTGTCCTTCTTATCAGGGCCTTTGTGGGGGGACACTGGGCCTCCAGGATGACCCAGCATCATCTCCATCTCACTACCCTTAATTCAATCCACCTGCAAAGTCCCTTTTGCCACAGAAAGGAACATATCCCAGGGGTTTAGGGCATAGGTGTTTTGAGGGGCTATATAAAGGGCCTGGACAGGCACCCTGACCCTGGGGTTACCAGAGTCTGGGGCTTGGCTTCCTCCCAGGTCAGAGGCAGGGAGTGCGTCCATGAGGAAGAGTGGGAACATCCAGAGGTGGAAGAAGCTGTAGGGACGAGTTTGGCCAGTTGTTCACCTCCCCACTTTCTTTTTTTCCCTGTTAGATTCTCTCCATTAAATTCCGTGGCCCAGGAAGCCTGTGCATAGCCTCTGGGCTCCGCCTCTCCCTCTGTCTCCTGGCAAGGGGGCCACACACTGATGCCCACCTCCCCGGGCCGCACGCCTCATCCTGTCCAGGAAGGGCCCTGGACTGTGAGTGTTTAATAGGCGGCCAGAGACTCCACGAGAAGCTGCATCTGAAAGACGCTGCCTGAGATCACAGACCTCATTCCTCAAGGTGGGCCTGGGTGGGGGGTTTAATGCAATAGGGGAGAGCGAGTCCCCTCCCCGCTTTGGTGGAGCCCTGCTGGTCAGCTGGCTTCGGGCTGGCGCCGGCCTCCTGGGGAAGAAGGGCAGGTGTCCTCCCATAGACGCCTTTGCTTTGAGCATCTCGCTTTCCTCCCTTGAGCAAGGGGGCTGCCTGACTGGGGGGAAGGGACTGTCCACACAAGGGTGCAAGCCCTTCCCCCAGCCCTCCTCCACCCAGGGAGCTGGGGGCCTGGGCTGCACCTGCCTCACGGTGCTCTCTGCTGCTCTCTGGTGCCCACCCAGCCCGACCCACTCCTTCCACCTCAGCCTCGGTCTCCCACTTGTGGAAGGTCCGGCCCCCCATAATGCCCTCCAGCCCCTCCCCTTGCCAGGGGCAGCCCCGTGAAGGCGATGGAACATTTATACCCCTAAGATCCTCCCCCATATCAGGCAGGACCCCCTCCCCGAGGGAGCCCCGGTTCACTACCATGCCCGCCTTCCAAGAGCTAAAGGTCAGAGTCACAGAGGCTGGTGCAGCGTATCCCATCTCTGGCTGCCGGGCCCCCGCCTGGCACCTGCAGCCCCCTTCTCCAAAATGGACACTGGAGTCATGCTAGAAAGGAGCCAGGCAAACCCAGACCTGTGAAAACCTGCAGACGTTCATTTTCAACCCTATACTGCCCCCTGCTGGCCAGATGGGCTGGGTTGTTCCCAGCCAGTGGGGGGCTGGGGGAATGTCCCACACGGGCAGGCCCCATTTCTCTTCCAAACTTGCTTCTCCTGCACCACAGGACTGAGCCGGGCCTCTCATCGTCCTGAAGTGTGACTGACCCACCACATTCACCTCCTTCCTCCCACCGTCAAATCGATCTCAGATGATGGGAAAATCTGCTAAAATAACTCACACTGAGGCATCATGACTAATGCCGGCTTTAATTATTATCTGTCTCTTCCGCAAGCTGTAGGAGAACGAATGCTTTTTATTAGAATCTAAGTGTGGCTGTGTTTATCTCCAAAGAAATGATTCTCTAATGGTGGAATTTCAGGCCCAATTCAGTAATTCCTTTGCAGATGTGTCCCATCTGATGTTTAAACCATTTCTGGCTCTTACAAATTTAATAATTATATTTTCATTCTGAGACGTTGTAGTTGGTTGTGAAATCTGGTCCTTTTTGATCATGTTGTATTCCCTGATTGTATTTTCAATTTCTCCTTTGGTTTCTGGGACCATTTAAAACATGCGGCCTGTTATTCTGTTCCTGATAATCCTATTTTGCCACGTGTTTGGTGGAGTAATTCTAACAGTCTCTGCTTCTGCTGACACTTGCTCGTGATCGATCATTTCTTCGTGTTTGGGCGACTTTTCCCTGGGAGTTCGTATCTGGCCTGTGGAACCGGGTCAGGGGTCTGTGGATGTTTCTGGTAATTTCTACCAGGAGCCTTAGGACGGCTGCCATCCTGGAACACACCAAAGTAATTCTCAGCTGAGGTGTTGTTTGGGGAGTGTAAACTCAGACCCCAAATCCATGTGGCGATGAGCTTCTGTATTTATATTTGGGGGGGGAGCAAAATTTCTCCTCTTCCCGTCCTCTTTCCCCTCACTTTGTCTCCTGTACAGGAAGTGGCGGCCAGAACAGACACGTCTCCTTTTCTGTGGCATGGTTCACTGAGGGCACAGCTCTTTGATGAGTCTAGCTTCTTCCAGAAGTTTCAGTCTGACCCTCCGTCTTGTCTGCCTGGGCTCGGGGCCCGGCCCCTCTCTTCTGTATGGCCAGAAATGGTGACTGTGGGTTTCAAGTGCTCTTAGATGTCCCTGGGCAGCGCTCGGCTCTGGGGGGCACCTACCCTCAGCTGTGGTCCTCGGGGTCCCCGACTCCCTGACACTGAGACTCAGGTTTGTCTTACTTCGGTCTTCATGCCTGTGTACCGGCATTAGAATTTTTGCCCCAAGTGCAAGTCCATTAATTTTTTTAATGTTTATTTATTTTTGAGAGAGAGAGACAGAGCTTGAGCAGGGGAGGGTCAGAGAGAGAGGGAGACACAGAATCCGAAGCAGGCTCCAGGCTCTGAGCTGTCAGCACAGAGCCCGACGCCAGGCTCCAACCCACGAACTGTGAGATCACGACCTGAGCTGAAGTCGGAAGCTTAACTGACTGAGCCCCCCAGGCTCCCCTGCGAGTCCTGATTTTGTGCCGAAGCGTATGAACATTTGCTCACACGAAGACTTACACAGCTACAAGCACTGTGCTGTTGGGGGTCACAGTCCACACAGGGGACCAGCCCCTCTTCCAGCACCAGTGAGTTTGGGAGGTGCTCCCCCAAAACACCCTCAGGCGTGATAATTTGCCAGAAAGACTCACGGACAGCCGTCACCCTCATGTCGTATGCACGGGTGCAGACTCATGTCAGCAAAGGAAAGGAGAACCTGGGGCAGGGTCAGGAGGCCACCCATGTGGGATTTCTCTTGTCCTCTCTCCGTGGGGTTAGGATGCCTTACGTCCCTCGTAGCGACATGTGACAACGCACAAGCATACTGACAAACGGGGCAGCTCCCAGCCTCAGGGTTCAGTTTTTGCTGGGGCTCCATTACTCAGGAATGACCGATGGCCTTTGTGGCCTATTGAGTCTCCTGTCCGTTCCCCCGGGTGTGCCCCAAACACCATAGCCCCGCCCCTCCCACGGCTGGTCTCCTGCATGGCAGGTCCCGCCCCCCCGACCCTCAGGTGTGGCCTTTCTCTACTGGAACTCATGTTGTTGGACGTTCCAGCGTGCCCAGGACCGGGCAAACAGGACCCTCCCATCGGCCTGATATCCCAGCTCACGGATCACCTCTTTTGGGGCAAAGCTACTTACTACGCAGCACAGCGTTCCAACCACAGCCTCTTGGTTCTAGAATCCGTCATGATTCATCTCGATGGCAAAACTTTCAATCAAGTACATTTTCTTGTACAAGGAGCCTCCCGGGTACCCTGTTGTATGCGTTCTTCCGCGTCTGCAGACACCTGCCCCGTTTCTTTGTACTCGGAGGACGACTGGTCTGAGTGCGAAGTCCTTGGTCACATTTTACCCTTCAGGACGTCAGGCCCTCCACGCAGCTTGGCGAGGGTCCCCGGAGGGGACAGGAGACGGGTCTCCCTGCCTGAACATGCTCGGGGTCAGGGCCTAATGCCCAGCAAACTCACAGGGACGTGTCTCGGCTGACTGCTGTAATTTTTCCTGGGACGTAAGATAACATGTTTTTGCTACGTAATTTTAATGTTGCCATGTCGTGTTCCGCCCTGGCCGCTCCGGCCCGAGGGGCGGAAAATCGACACGGGTTCTTCTCCTGAGGGAGGGAGAGAAAACGGGGGGCCGCGAATAAAGACACTACTCACGGTTTTGCGATCAGGCAAGAGAGAGAGAGAGCGTTTATTGAGAGAACTGTCTCTTATAAAGGCTTTCAGGGCGGAGCAAACAACGTAGGTGACGTGGGTGACGTAGGTGACGTAGGTGAGTTGCTAGGAAACAGGGTTAAGAGATTAAGACTGGAGTGAAAGAGGAACCGGACTAAATTGTTTTAGCACAGCGCCTGAGGGGCCGAATACTACCCTGCCTGCAGGCGGTTGATCTTTGGTCTCTGGCTTCTCTGACATTTTGCAACTCCCTTCAGGGAGTGACAAATCTGGCTAGCAAAATGGCGAAGCAGCTGAGATCTTAGCTGCTTCCCACATTGCCACATTTCAGGAAGGCTTTCTTCTATTAATGTGTTACTGGATTTTTATATTCCTTTATTGTTTTCTTTTTCAGAAGAATCATCCCTTTCTATTTATTTTTCATCCCTTTCTATTTATTAACTTTCTCCATGATCACTTCTATTTCCCTGCTCTTTTCTGCTTTATCATACGTGATCCCCTTTCTTTAGCTTTTCATGTGACTTCTGGGTACGTGTGGCTTTTACCTCTTGAATAACTTTATTTTTCTCCTGTTCCTTTCCTGAGCTACTCTAGCTCACACTTTCCTTTCTTGACGTACCATTGTATTTCTACTCTAGTCTCTTCCACATCTTCTTGAAGCCTTTTTTCCCCCTTAGAAGCCATGTTGTCTTTAATTTTTTTAATATGAAGGACTCTTTATCTGATTTCTCCTTTATTCTGTTCCCTGGAGATCCTCTAGGTGGGATTCCTCTTCTGATATGTATTTACTTGTCTCTGCTTCTGCTCCTACCTTCTGGCTAATGCTCAGGTTTTCTTTTGTTTATTTATTTTTGAGAGAGAGCGAGAGCAAGAGCGAGAGCGAGAGAGAGAGAGAGAGAGAGAGAGAGAGAATGAATGCAGGGAAGGGGCAGAGAGAAAGAGAGTGAGAGAATCCCAAGCAAGGTCCACCTTCATTCTCCCTCCTGCATGTGGACAGGGTGACTGTGTCCGTGGCACCGTAGATGGGGGAGGGGGCCTCCGGGAGAGTCCGGGGCCAGGTGTCCCCTGCCTTCCCCCCTCCAAGTCGTCTCACGTGGGAGCTGAGCAGGATGTCAGCCTCCTGCCCCCACCTTGAGCTGGAGGCTGATCGGGGATGATGAAGCCGGGGCACCTGTGCCCTCCCAGCCCCCGGCCGCTCCTCTCTCTCAGGCTCTCGGTTCCCCTGCCCCTTGGGGAGCCACTGCCACTCTCCTGTTGTTCCCCTTCTCCTGGCCCCTTCTCCTCTCCCGCCTTCCTTCCCTCTGTCTCTGGACATGGGGGGGGGGGGCAGTGGTTAGGGTCATTGGTGCAGCAGTCTCCCTAGAGCCCGGCTGCTGCCATGTGCAGGTCGTTGGACACTGGGCACGTTAACGAGCCTCCTGCTTATGGAGTTGTTCCCAGGACCGAATGAGAGGACCGGAGCCCCGTGCCCGACACACAGGTGCCTCGTGCACAACACCTGAACGGTCACTGTTAGGATCTTTCTTAATCCTACTAGTAGTAGTATCAGCTTACTGGCTGGCTGAGCTCCTTGGTTTGATTCTTGTTTTCCAAGCAGCTGGTTTGTCCTGTCCTCGGTTTTCGCCTTTATGCAGGCCTGCTAAGGGCACGGTCCAGCTCATCCACCCCTGTGCAGCCTGCAGACCTGCGGAGCCCCTCCCCTGCTGGAGCCCAGGGTGGGGCTGGGGGGTTGGAGACCGCACTGCAGATGCAGGCAAGGGACAGCTGGCCTAGGCATGGAGCTCCTGGGTGCAAACAGGTCCCTGAGCCTGGCCTGCGTGGTCCCAAGGCCATCCCTGTGGTGGCGGCATTTGGAGCCTGACTCAGCCTCCCCCACGCACCTGATCTGGGGGCTCTCGCCAAAGCCTCCGTCATGGACAGCATGATGGATGAAGCTACAGCGGCCTGAAATTGGCTAAGAGCTGGGCAGACCCCAGAGAGCCCTCCGGGACTGCAGAGGGGTGGCCGGGAGGCGCACACAGTGGCACAGACCTCTGCAGAGAGCACTGCTGCTCCGGCTCCGGGCTGGGGGGAGGGGGGAGTGTGAGGGGCCCCCGGGATGTGCCCATCCACGCTGTCGAGAGCCACCTCACTCACCCAAGCTCGCCATGGTGCCTAGGGAAAGAACGTTCTCGCCGTTGGCTGGCTTTCTGCCTCTACAGGGAGCCGGGCAGGGTCCTAGGGGTCGCTGAGCCTACCTGTATACCCAGCCCACCCCGCACCTCCACCCTAAACTGTCCAGCAGGCGCAATGAACCCCATTTCACAAAGTGAGGGGTTCAGAGAGGGTAAGAAGCGCACCCAGGCAGTACCTGCCATGCAACAGGGCTGTGGGCGAGGCCAGGGGCCCAAGGGGCCCGCACAGACTTGTCACTCGGCCCCGGATCCCTGCCCCTCACTGCTTGGGTCCTGGCACTGCTAGGGGCTTCCCAAAATGTTCAAAGTTTAAAGCATTTTAAATCAGAGGGGAAAATGCAATAATAATGAATATATACTAATGAATGAAGTCTGGATTTTGTTCATATTTATGCCAGTGCAGTCTTAAAGCACAATGCTTCTTACTTAAATTGACTGGGGCCTGTGAAAGTCATAATTCAGCCCTGGTCTTTTTTTTTTTTTTTTAATGTTTATTTATTCTTGAGAGAGAGAGGCAGAGAGAGAGGGAGACACAGAATCCAAAACAGGCTCCAGGTCCAAGCTGTCAGCACAGAGCCGACGTGGGGCTCAAATGCATGAACTGTGAGATCATGACCTGAACTGAAGTTGGACACGTAGCTGACTGAGCTCCCAGGTGCCCCTTTGCCCTGGTCTTGGTGCCCAAGCCTCCGGGGCCCCTCACCACTGTGGAATGCTTCTCTCTCAAGCCCTGTATCCCAGGCCCCCAGCCTCAGAACGGGCTGGACAGAGCCCGGGGCATTCTCGACGGCCAGCTCCAGCCCCGACGGCCAGCTCCGGCCCTGGCAGCTCCCACCTTGGCAGGACGCCCATCAGGTTGTCTGACGACGGGATGGGAGAGAGAAAGTTCTGGAACAGGAGACCTAGCTTCAACTTTACGTGCATCCTCCCTCCTTGGGTTTGGAGATGTCCTGAGGTGTTTAAAATGCTCACCAAGGATCAACTTGCATAGGGGCTAAAGAATTTTCTGGAAAGAACTGACTGCAGGGGAAGAGAGAGCCTCATACCCTTGCTTGGGGTCTGCCACAACCTGGCAGGTGGCGGAGAAGAGGTGGGAGGCAGTGGCTGTCACCCTGCTTGGGTCTCGGTCTACCCCTCCTGTGTGGTGCTTACCTGAGGGAGTGCTCTGCTGGCCGCTGACAGGGACCTTGGTGGGCCTCGGCCTTGCCCACTCTCGCACATGCCTTGGGGGACTGCACGACCCCCCCGTGTGGCTGTGGGTGCTGGCGTCCCATCACGATGCCCCCATGGACGTGTGTTGGAGGACAGGGTGTCCCCTTCAGGGGAGGCCCAGCTCTGC
Source organism: Helogale parvula (assembly GCA_004023845.1). NCBI lineage: Eukaryota > Metazoa > Chordata > Mammalia > Carnivora > Herpestidae > Helogale > Helogale parvula. The sequence continues at coordinate 8,971 of PJEM01010686.1, read as the reverse complement.
CCAGGAGGACAGCAGGAGGCCTGCTACAGGAAGGGACCAGGACAGAGGATCAGACCATCTGATCATTCTGCAGACCTGCCTTGTCACAGAGCCGCCCCCCAGTTCCCAGAACCGGCGTGACACAGTGAGGGTGCCCCCAGGTCTCATCTACGCAGTCCGCAGTAGCCAGAGGCTGGCCGTGTTGGGGAGAGCAAGGCAAGGCTCTGGAGCTGGACCCCTGCGGGTGGCCCCAGGCAGGGCCTGTGAGGAAGATGGGGCTGTGGGGGTGCTGTGCACACATCTGGGCCCCACCTCCATCGTCTGCCGGGGAGACTTGTCTTCCCCAGTCTCAGCACTTCCATTGCACGTTCTGGGGAGTGGTGATCAGCACAGTGCGGCCTGAAGGGGTGTCCCTAAAGAGTGGCTGCCACCTCACCTGTGCAAAGCTTCTCCTCCCTCCTGGCTCCTCTTCGCCCCTCCCATGCATGCCCTGGCCCTGCCTCACCCTTGTTCCCACCAGGGGGGGAAGAATGGGACTCCTGCAGGGACCTTCCCTCCTGGCCTTCCCCCAGCTCTGCCTGCCACCCCCCGTCCCCCTTACAGTCCCCACTTCTCCACCCTCCTGACCCCTCGTCGCCCCTCCCATGCATGCCCTTGCCCTGCCTCACCCTTGTTCTAGCAGGGGGAGCAGGATGGGACCTTCCCTCCCGGCCTCCTCCAGCTCCACCTACTCCCTCCCCCCACAGGCCAATCAGACGGAGGGTTGGGGCTGCTTTTAACAGAACCTGGGACCCAGACAGAATTCTAAGAAGACTTGGAAAATGATTCTCTCCATCCTGGCCTCCTTTCCTTATTTCGTGGCGCGGACTGTGGCCTGCTCTCATCTCTACCCCACCAACAAGTCATTCGGCTGTGGCCCTTCGGTGTGGCTGAAGCCGGGCAAGTGGTCAGCGTGGTCTGAGAGTGCCTCGGGCACAGGCCGGTGGCGCTGTCCGCACAGTTCTGGCTGCTTTGCGGAAAGGAGAAGAAATGGAATCGCGTTTGCTCTCTACAACTTGCTTCAGCTTTTGTTTTCTCCCAGGGAGCCCGCTGATGCTGCCAGGATGGGCCCTGGGTGGCAAGAGGGGAGGACGAGACCCCCAGTTCCATTAAATTAGGGTCAAAGATGGCCTTGCAGGAAGCCCATGGGTCCAGAGATCTTCATTCTGACCTTGATCTGGAGTGCCCTTAGTAATGAAGAACTCCAGCTCAGAGTCAGACAGACACAGGTTCAAACCCCAGCTCTGTCATTTTCAGTCTGAGCAACTTCAGGCAGACTACTTAACCTCTCTGAGCCTCCAAATAGCTTCCTCATGGACTTACAATGATGCTTACAGGGGATATTTAAGGTCCTGGGACACAGAAGTACATGCACTACCATCTCGGGGTGGGGTGGTGTCCACGATGGCTCTCCTGGCCTCTCTTCAAACATCTCCCCGGAGAGAGGCAAACCATGAGAGACTCCTGAATACTGAGAACAAACTGAGGGTTGGGGGGGAGTGGGGAGAGGAAGGGGGGTGATGGGCATGGAGGAGGGCACTTGTGGGGATCAGCACTGGGTGTTGGAAACCAACTTGACAATAAGCTGTAAAAGAAAAAAAAAAGAAAGCTACTACAGCTGCTAATGATTTATTTTAGGAACACTCTAACTAGGGTAATTGATTTCCATATCCATATGGGTTTTCTTGTTTTTTTTAAAGGTATTTTTTTAAGAGTTTAAAAAAATGTTTTATTTATTTTTGAGAGAGAGAAAGAAAGAGACAGCATGAGCCGGGGAGGGACAGAGACAGAGGGAGACGCGGAATCCAGAGCAGGCTCCAGGCTCTGAGCTGTCAGCACAGAGCCTGATCGGGCTCGAACCCATGAACTGCGATATCATGACCTGAGCCTAAACTGGACGCTCAACCGACTGAGCCCCCCAGGCGCACTGCATATGGGTTTTCTTAGAGCAATTTCTAGAATTTCTAGAATAGGATTTTGCCTATGTTAGCTATGCGGTTAGAATTATGTGAACGAATGAATGAATAAAAAATTACTGTTTGTGCCTAAAAAAAAAATCTCCCCGGAAACCTGGCACCCACACTAAGGAGAGGAAGGCCTTGGCACAGGGCAAACAAACAAAACACACTGTGCTGCCGCCCTCTAGTGGCAGGGTGTAGCAACACACTCCCTCCCAGCAAAGATGAACATTTCACGAGGTTTTGGAAGTTGCCAAACATGTATCAAAAAACCATGATTTCGGGGGCGCCTGGGAGGCTCAGTCAGTTAAGCGTCCTACTCCTGATTCTGGCGCAGACCATGATCTCAGGGTCGTGAGGCTGAGCACCGTGTCGGGCTCCCAACTGAGTGTGGAGCCTGCGTAAGATTCTCTCTCTCCCTCCGTGCCTCCCCTTCTCGGCCTGAGAGTTCTGTACACTATCTCTGCACGAAGAAAACATTGTGTTTTCCTCTGAAAAACAATTTTTAGAACATTTGCAGCACATGCATGCGTACCAGTTCTTAAAATCCTTTCCTCCCCCCGCCCCCCAAATATTTTCATGTAAAATCAGCATGCTGGTGTACAGCCTTCCGCTTCTTGCACACGGGAAAATCCAGTCACTTCCTTCCCACTGTTTGGAGCCAACACGGCATCTTGGATAAGTCACTTCATCTCGTGGAGGCCATGCCAACGACAGCTGCCGTTAGTTGAAATAAGGGGGTGACGCGTGCGTCTCTGACACCAGCATCTCCTGTCTGCTGCTCTGCCCACGTGTCCCACCTTCTGAAAAGTCTGTGTTGGGCCACGACCCAGGGCTGAAGCAGCAATAATTCTCCACCAGCCCGCTGCCTGCTGCGCCGGCCATAGCTCACGCTCCCCGCCTCCCTCCTCTCTGGGATTTAGAGCCCTACTCATCATCTGGCTGAAGTGTCAAGGATTTCCTTTCCTGCAGGAAATTAACTTGCATTTTACGCTTTACACCCATTGAAATTTAATCATCCACCATCCCCAGTCTGTCCTGCGTGACAGAGAGATGGCTGTGGCCCCACTGCTCTGTGAAATACGGCCTCCTCGTCAGTCCAGGGGGACCGGGAGGGGGGGCTTTGGGCATCCGTGGAAAGCAGGTCCTTCTAAATCGGTCTCTGAGTACAAGCCTGGGGATTTGGTCCCATAGGAGGAAAGTCAGAGGTGGCAGGCATGATGAGGGGAAAGGAAGGCTGGCACATGTGTGCCAGAGGGCCCCGGGACACCCCAGGTGTCCCCCCAGGTGTCCCTCCTTTTTCACCTTCAGAGACAGGGGCGCGAGGGCCCTGCTCCACTGGTTGGTGGCTTTGGACAAGTCGCTTAATCTCTCTGAGCATCTGATGCAACAATACGGGGGTGTTGGAAGCACTGAATGAGTTAATCCATTGCATACAGCAAGCGCTCAGAATTGCTAGCATTTCTACCATTACTGCAATCATTATGATCAGACTCTCTGATCTCTTATCTCTTATGTCTCCCAGACAAATGCAGTAGCCTCTGGGCGGGGGGGGCCTAGCCACCAGGAGGCTTTCTAAAGGTGCAGTCTGGCTGCATCCCCAATCCCCCCCATTGCTTCCCTCCGTCTTCATCTCCTGCCCCTCACCTCTCTTCATCTCATGCTCAGGGCTGCTCTGCTGTGTGACTCCAAGTGAGTCATTGCTCACTCTGTTGCCTCTCCCAGCCTCTCTTTGATTGGATATTCTTGCTCCGGTATTGCCGCACCTAAGAGGGACCGTGTCCCTCAAGGGCCCCAAGTCCCATCGCCCTCTCTTCCATGTGCCCTAAGTGGGACCCTATCACAGCCCAGACAGCACTGCGGGAGGGTCCCGGCTTACAGGTCCTGTCTCCTCCCTCTGGCCGTTAGCTGTCCCACAACAGAACCAAGGTTGGCCTCCATGCCGGTGTTTGGAGCGCAGAGGCCCAGGTCCTATGCGGGGGAGAGGGATTTGAACTAAGACTTGTCACGTTCATGTGAGCTGATCTCAGGGCCATAGGCTCTGAACTCAACTCTATGCAAACACCCTAGGAACATGGCAATGGGCATTATCTGAAGTTTTTTTTAAATTAATTTTTTAATGTTTATTTTTGAGAGAGAGAGAGAGAGAGTGCAAGGAGGGGAGGAACAGAGAGAGAGGGAGGGAGACACAGAATCCGAAGCAGGCTCCAGGCTCTGAGGCATCAGCACAGAGCCACATGGAGGCTAAGCCCACAAGCCGTGAGATCACGACTGAGCCTAAGTCAGACGCTTAACCAGCTGAGCCCCCCAGGCGCCCCTCCCCGGGGCAGTTCTTAATCAGAGCAGGACGTTAGGGCCACAACTATAAGACACTGACATCAGAAGCAGACATTTAGACCCCTCCCTGCTGGCCAGCGGCTCGCACCGTTGGCCTCGCCGTGGGAGTCCGGGTTGCTCACACAACCATGCTGCAGGGTCAGGCATGGAGGCCCCAAGCACCTAGCAGGTGGCCCCTCTGTGGCGCAGCCCGAGCTCACTGGTGTCCTTTGCCCTGAAAGCAGACAAGGTCTCAAGGCACCTTTCACCCCTACTGCCCCACCCGCCCAGACGCCCAGCCTTACTCCTCACCTAAGGGAAGTGCCCCCTCAGCGAGGAGGGTCAGACACATTCCCACATCCTGAATCTTTGCCTGGAATGACTTGCCCTCCCCATTGTTCTACCTGTGCTCAACGTAAGGAGAGAGGGAGAGAAAAGGAGGCAGCGGTAGACCTCATGGCTCACCTGTTAGTACGAGGCTCCTCACAAGGTGCTTTACGGCTGGGGCCTGCGGAGACCTCTGACCTGCCCTGTCGATGGCTGGTGCTGATAGGGGGCCAGCTATGCTTCCTGGCTCTCATAGTTTAAAAAGAAAAAAAAAAAAAAAGGATCAGGTAAAATTAGTCTCTGTAATATATTTTATCTAACCGAGCCCATTCAAAATAGGATCATTTCAATATGCAACAATCAACAGTCGTTAATGAGACACTTGACATTTTTGCTGCTAAGTCCTTGGAATCCAGTGTGTCTCTGACACCTTGTGCTCATCTCTGAGTGGAGCAGCCACACCTGGCAAGTGACCACAGCACTGGATAGTGCGGGTCTAGACTCCCCAGCAATCCGGGTGCCCGATGCCATCTTCAGGTGGTGATAAGAGGTGTGAATAATAGCACCCACATCGCAGGGTTGTTGGCAGGGGTGATCCACGAACGTTTGCTGCTGGGGGGCACGTGTGTGTCTGTGGGCACACATGCAGGGGTGAGTTAGCGTTGCCCTCATCAGGTGAACTACCTTTAAAATGCCATTTGCCTTGCTCGACAGACTTGTGTTGCATTCTACTCCCCATGGGCCAGGCGCCGTTCCATGTGTTGGGGTCACGGCGGTGAGCCAGACACACACACCCTAGAGGAGGGCCTGACGTTGCGCTTTCCTCAACCTGCAGATATGCCCATGTCCCTCCTCCTTGCACAGGTGTGCTCTGAACTCCTGGGAGGTTCCAGGCTTTGAAGGGGGTCGGGGTCCCAGGAGGATGGAGAAGCTTCGGTTCCCTCTGCCGCCTTTCTGGCTGTAATGTGGCGGCAGGTGCACTAGGTGGCGGTATTGGGCCACATTCAGCTTTCAACTCTAGCAGGTCTTCCCGCCAGACCTTCACTCTTAGAGAGCTCAGACTTTCCAGGACCCCTAAGACTATCTGAGATTTCGGATCCCCCATATTCCAGGACCCATGTCTACCCGAACCCCATGTCCCTAAATTCTGGACACCCCTGACCCTCTGACTTCCTTCCTAGACCCTAGATTCCCAAATTTCAAACCACCCCAGAGCCCAGATCCTTAAGACTCTCACCCTCGGACAGCCCAGGGGTCCGTAACTTCCACCCCCAACCCCCAAAATCCTCAGGCCAGATCTTCCAGAACCCCAGCACCCTCAAACGCCAATCCTCAGACCCATGCCTCGCAGACCCTACTCGCTTCCTAGATCCTCAGAAACCTAGACTCTACAGACTCCTACAAACTGCCCTCTGTCTTCACACCTTTCTGGATTCCATAGACCCTCAGACCTTTAGACCTTCACACCCCTGCAAACAGCCACAGACCCCTAGTCTTCAACCCTCCCAAACGTGTCAGACCTCCCAGGTTCCCACACCAAGATCCAGGTCCCCTGCCTGCCACTGCCCACCAGAGGCTCTCTGGGGAGCTTTATGCTGGACCAGTGGGTGCCGACGGCCCCTTGCCCTCCCTCCACCTGATGAGGCCGTAGCACCTAGACCACAGCCAGAAAGAATCCCCGCTTGCAGGGATGAGCAGATTGAGGCTGGGAGAAGACAAGAAGCTTGCTCAAGGCCCCCAGCGTGTAGGTAGATGGAACCCAGACCTTCAAATCCTGGCTTCTGCAGTGACTGGCACCGAGTAAATGCTCAGCAAATGCTGGCCGTTGGTATTACGATCACACACCCAGCCTAACCGCCCTCATCCCGGCCCCGGCCCAGAGTGACCTTTCCAAGGCCCCGTGTGGGACCATTCTATCTTCCTGGGACTGAATGAGCACAACACCTCCTAATTTAGCAACATCTGCAAATTTAATTAACAAGCTGTTTATCTTCCTGGCCTAGCGATTAATAAAGGTGTCAGGCAGAACAAGGCTCTACGCAGCTCCCTGCAGTGCCCTGAAAGTGCCCCCTCCTTCTGCACAAGGAGCCTGGCCATTTATCAGAGGGAGGGGGCGAGATGTACTTGCAAAGCCCAGAGAAGGGGAGAAGGGAGAGAGAAGGAGAGAGACACAGCTGGGAGCTCCACAGAATCAGAATCAGTTCAGTGGTTAAGTGATCAGGCACTGAATGCCTGCTGTGTGCCCAGCACTTTGCTGTGTGGACACTCAGCAAACAGCATTTGGATGGTCATCGCACCGGACTCGTGAGCAGCTGAGGGGACAATGCTCTGACATTGGCCTTCAACGGTTACATGGTTCACCAGCCAGGGCCACCGTGCCCCCTTCCAGGGAGAAGGAGCAGTTAGCTGGTGGGTGTGCTACCTTCTGGAGCTGGGGGAAGCCTTGCAGTGAGGAGTCCAGAAAGCCACTGTTTTTGTGCCTGGTGGCGCCTTCTTGCCGGTCTGGTCTGTGCGAGTTGGAACTTTGCAGCCATAATCACTCCCTGCCACTTCCACCCTTCAGGGCCATTACAGTCAGCATTTAACCATTTGGTCTCATAGTCATGCAAAGATGGACCCCACCAGCCGGGCACATGCCTTTTCCAGGTGAGGAAACGGAGGCACAAGGAGCTGAAAGTGACTTGTGTCAGTGAGAAGCACAGCCATGATGAGATGTCTCCCTAGATTCTCTCTACCAAATGAACCTGCATCCCTCAGCCTCATTATACCACCCTGCCTGCACCCTGACCCCTCCATGTGGGAATCACCTTCTTACCTTGCACGCCTCCTCCAGACACACACACACACACACCCTGTGGGAGCTCACAAGTGTGCCCAAATGGCTGAGAGAGTTGGGGATGGACACACACATATGCATGCACATGCACACAGCCTTTTCAATCAGGCTGACTGAAAAAGAAACCCCAAAGCATCCACCACCCACTTGTTCTGCAGACTTTTTCCTCTTCACTGTCTCTTCCACCCCCTACCAGCCTCTCCCTTCTCCAAATTCTCAGCTAAGCCTTTGCTGCTCGTGATACCGAGGGGAGAGCAATTGGAGGAAGGTAGCCCCTCCACTGCCAAAGGTCAACCGGCTGGGCAGTCTGCACGCCACTGGACCCCGACCACACGGTCTGCCACCCCCCCCTCACTTTCTGGTCTTCTTTGCTTGTCCCCCTTGCCTCCCAGACTTCCATCCATATGGGACTTCTCCTCTTGGATGTTTATATAAGCCCCTCAAATTTAACAGGGTCTCAAAGCAAACTCTCGCCGCCCACAGCCCCAACCTTCCTCTCTCCCCTGTCCCGTCTGCTGCAGTGCCCAGTGCCATCTTTACACAGGTACAATCGGGCAACACCTGGCCTCTGGTCCACATGGGGCAGGGGGTGCTGGCGAAAAGGCTCAGTGCCCAAGCCTGAGCCCCCCGAAGTGTAGGGGGAGTTACTGCCCCCGGGGCCACCCTTGTCAGGTGGGGGCAGAAGCGGCTGGCTGGTGCCTCCCTCATCCTCAGGCGCGGACCCGAGATGCATCTTGGGATGCCCTTGGCGGGGGGCGTCTCACACTCAAGCACCGGTCACTGAGCAGTGGCCAGCTTGATCATTCACTGACTGACAATTGATGATCATTGGTAATTCTGGTGTTGGCTCTCCTCACCTTGCAGCTCTCTGCATGGCTGTTGTCCCAGGACCTGCTCTCAGGGAAACCATGGCTATGACCCCGGGGGAAGGATCTGCTCGGAGCCCCTTCGAGGAAGAGCGCTGCCCACCCTGAGCAGCAGTTACCCGACAGTCTCCAGCTGTTGGCTTTGTCCGCTTCTGAGCTGGGGCTGCAGCAATGACAGTGTCAGGGCCTGGCCCCCAGGGCAGGTCTCCTGGGACAGGCAAGCTTGGCTCCAGCACCTGCTGCGGGGCGGCCCACGTTGTTTGGGGGCGGGATCCACACCCCAGTCTGAAGCTCCTCTGCTCCCCTTCCCCCTCCTCTTATGGGTGAGAGCCCTCCTCCCCGCCTCCCTCTCTGTGTCTGCTTCCAGCCGCTCCAGCCTGAGGCGCAGTGTGACAGGAGGCTGGGGAGACTGAGAATGCAGTGAACTGGGCAGAGCAGGGAGAGTGGAGACTGGGTTGTGGGGTAGTGGAAGATGATATTGAATACCGTAACACGTTTTTAAAATTTTTCATGTTTATTATTTATTTTTCTGTGAGAGAGAGAGAGAGAGAGCGAGCGAGCAGGGGAGGGTCAGAGAGAGAGGGAGACACAGAATCTGAAGCAAGCTCTAGGCTCTGAGCTGTCAGCACAGAGCCCAACGTGGGGCTCGA